>JAHQIW010000415.1:207500-357305 GCA_019055375.1 Parelaphostrongylus tenuis
CGCACTCTAAGGAAGGAGTTTTGTCCAGCGAGTTATAAGCGAAATAAGAGAGAAACACGTGGTTTTATGACATGATTTTACTTTGGAGGCGTTACAGCTCTATTAAGGAGTGTTTTGAAAAAGCCGGCAACGTGGTGCTCCCAAGTCTCAGCTTCGAATGGGCGCTAACATTCTATGAAAGTTCTCTCGAGCGAATGAGATCGGTTTTATTTGTTCCTCTTAGTCAAGAGAATCATGCATATATACTCATGTACGTATATATGCACATAGATATACGCATATATGTGCATATGTATGCATATGTATATATATATATATATATATATATATATATATATATATATATATGCACATAGGTTTATTTCCGTTTGGTAGCACAGAATTTCAAACCTATCCCTCATGCTCGGCAAGAAGTTTTCATGAAGACTGTTAGCAATCATTAGAAAGATTAAATCTCGAAGTATCCGTATATGTGACTGTTTTTTAGAAAACTACGTCTTTTATGACGCTGAAAAATTAAGAATAAAATTGCTTCACCCGCGCATACTGCTTGCAGTAGGGAGATGTAAAAATTAACCGATTCCATTGCTATGATTATATCCTAGATAAACCGTTTCTCGGCAAACAGCTGGGAAAATGAGATTGATTCACATTCGCGAGCAAGTGTTCCTGGGCCAATTCACAGGCCGCTGAGTGGGACGGCATTTTAGGTTTCGCAATTGTCCATTGATTTTCGGCTGGTCTTATGCTAGTACATCTTTCTTACTCAAGTGGGATGTTTCTCCGCTTTGAAAGAAAAAATTCACGACCGTCAATCGATTGGACCTTCCCCGGGCCATAGTGAAGTGCAACTTTCGTTCTTCAACTAGGAATTATTCTTCTCTATGAAAGAAACTCCGGATCCACCGTCTGACTAGATACTAGAAGATTTTCTCTACAAGTTCATGTGCTTTTCGTGCGTCCAGCGAAGTAATATTTCAAATGCGTCTCCCATGTGAACATAATTTTATTTTTAATTTTCCCGCGTTATAAAAGGGTCTTTTCAGAAAACCGGCCACGTATGTGGATAATTCGAGATTCAAACTTTCCAATGACCACTAACACTGCCTGTGAAAACTTTCTGTCGAGCGTAGGTTATAGGCTTGAAAATCTGTACTATTAAACAAAAATGAACCATATATAGCGCAAAAAGAGTTGTAGCAAAACAGGCGTCGGTAGTGCAGTTGATTAATCACGCCCCCGATAAGGGTAATATGTGCGTTCGAGTTCCGCCTGGCGCAAAAGTTTTGCACATCATTTAGCATCATTGTGTGTATCATTATGTGAGCTATTACATTCGCCTTTGAGTGACGTTAAAAATCTCAGTTATTTCAGTTCTTTTTCTTCTTTTATGTCAGTTCCATACTGATTCTTACCATTTAAGGACGATCCGTTATTGTTTTCACTGTTTAAATCCGAAAATAAAGACTCAGGAGATTGTGTGATCAATGGTGCACGTGTGATTGAATTTGAAGCCGCCGGGTCTCTAGGTTGGTGTTTTCTCTATTCACTTTCCTGTCATTCATAATGATTCTCCTCAGTGAGGTTGTCAAAATAAGATCAAAGAGGATTTAGTTCTTTCTATGAGAAAAGGCGTAAGGCGTGTGTGGCGCGGTGGATAGAAGGGTCATGCGGCACACACGTGGTCATAGTTCGGTCCGGCGTCCAAAGTGCACCAATTCTTCGATCCCTTCGATGGTCCGCGAATTGGCACCAGACTTGTCTGGTAGGAAAAGCAGCACTGGCTGGGAGTCGGTAGGCCACCATAAGTCATTGTTAAGGTCCTATTATCAATTGAACTTTTCCTAACAAGCCTGATAATGCCGATTAGGCGCTTCTTTGAGGGAGTGGTCTACGCCACGAGCTCTATACATCTCATTCTTCAGTGAAAGACCTTTTCATCATGGGACTTGGAGTCATTGAAATCAAGTCAACAGATCTTCTGATCCATTTGTGGTATCATCGGCGCTATGATTGATGATATAAAGTAGTGCTCATTTTGTTAGTAAATAAGCAAGCAGCTCCTGTTTATGACGAGCTGCTCATTGCCTAGCATTATTTATTCACTGTGTCGAAAGACTGTAAAATTTGAGTAATTGTAAGTCCTATTTTCTTTAATCCTTTTAGGGCCAGCGTCAATAGGCAGACGGCGTTTGCATTATCGCTCGCGCGGCATTCGCAGGAGGTGGCACATGCGTGTCTGTGCATACTCGACTGACTGCTCGCGCCTGCTTTCCCACGAGATGCGACGCCACCATTAAGCTGAGTGAGAGTTGAAGTCGCGCGGCGCGGTACGGAACGTTTGGTCCTTAGAGGGTTGAAATCGTAATCGAGCCGTGTCGAAAAGGAAACGCCAATGATGGTACAATGCCTTGTCATGTCACCTGTATTTTGCGGATATCATTTCTGTCGTCATCATTTGATCTAGTTGATTTAGTTCAGTTTAGATCATGGAGGTGGTAGAGGTTTGCAGTTCATCGGCGAGCATAGCGACGGTACAACTGCTCAAAAAGATGATTCAATGGTAGGGTGCATTTTCCACTACCACCTGTTGCTCTTTCCCATATTTTGGTAGCTTATTGCATCAGTTTTGTTTTGCCTCCCCGAAAAACAGGAGTGGGCATTGTTATATGGCTATATTTCTGGCATTGTTCCTAGGAAGTAGGGGCTAGTAGTGATGCTGAAGAAGCTGTTGAGTATGACTACTATAAAATATTACCGCGGATCAACAACAGAACCAATTAATCATTGGAATTCTGAACTTGAACTACGATTTGCTACTGAGTAAGTTTTATGGTCATTTAGGCCTTATGCTCTTTGTCTCACAAAGCCACAACTATCATAGAGAAAAGTGGGACGTTTTTGATATTTCCCTCTTCAGAGAAGAGCAGTCACTCCTTCTTGGTAATTCTGACTCCGAAAGCGATTGTGTAGCTGACGATGATGATGATTCTAACGATGAAAATAACTGGAGAAACGATTATCCCGAGGAGGAGGACGCTGACGACACCGAAGATGACGATGCTGATTATAGTACGGACGATATTCGCTATGTGGGTATTGTACAATTTACTTCTTTTCTTTTTTGCGTTTTTTATTTCTTGTCTGTTTGGCGGTTTTCACTACCTATCGTTGCCTCTTAGGAATGACGGTCTCCAATATTCGAAACTGTAAGATCAGACAGATCGTTTTTATTCAATCGCTTTTAGCAGTGGTATGATGTTGTTTATACACCCAATGATACGTGCATGACGTCAGTCAAGACTCGAACCCGCATTTCACCCTTTCAGAAGGAAGAGCTGATGCGCGGGTTCGAGTACCACTTGAAATCAAATCAACGCTCTAAATGAGCGTTTTTCTTTCTTGTTCCATTTAATATTGCCTTTATACTAATAGTATTTAATACGATTTCCATATCATGCGATAGGTTGCTGTTGCATCTATAGTTTACATATCAGTGGATGCCTCACTTTTTCTCATTTTTTCCTCTGAAGACCTTATTGCAATCGCACTTCTCCAGTTTCACCAGCATTCTTATCTTGGCCATGTCTGCTGACTATTCTTGGAACTAGCACGCATAGATCCTGTCCCAGAAAGCTTTCTTTTCAATTATGGATAATATTAGGTCGTTCCATAAGTTTTGGCACTGGAGCAATAACACCAAATTTATCAATTAGAAGTATACAAAATTGCTTGGTTTTGCTATCACTCAATTGCACATCTTCTTGCGAGCGATTTGGTACACAGTTGCCTATACTTGCCGCAAGATGGGGCTGTCTTGGGAACAATTCGCTTGCTACTCATGCAGGTATGTCGCGTAGGGGACAATGCTAGTGAAGCGGCGCGGAACATTATTGGAGTTTCCTGTGGATGTCCCGAGCGCGGCTGATCCTTCAGACTTTTCTTTCCAGCTTTAATTTCGCGAACCACTTCCGAACCGTCATTTCTGTAGCCGTATGATCTGCCAAGTATCAGTAATCTTGCACGTCATTTCTCTAGCATCTACCCCTACGCGCCATTTGTGCATGAGTAGCAAGCGAATTTGTTCCTACGACAGCTCCATTTTAAAGCAAACTTAGGCAAGTTTTATACCAGAATGTTTGCAAGAAATTACGCATTTCCAACGCTCCCAAAGTCATGCAGTTTTAATTACCCCTGGTCAGTGAAATTGCTAGTTTATTCCTCGTGTTCCAAAACCTGTGGAAACTTACACTATTCGCCCGATTGATCTAATACAGGAAGTAGCATATTTTATGGTGAGACGAACTCATTCACTACATCTCTACCAATCATTGAACCAGTATTTATCGTCCAGTGTTTTATTCTTTTTTCCCGATAATTGGGTGGTGGTATAAGTTACTTTTAGTTTCTGTGTTGTATTATAGCCTCCTTCGTCCACAGTTATTATCAATATTTGCTCTTGAGAAATGTCAAGAAACAGATGCAGAACCCAGTAAAATTACATACATGAGTTCTTTCGTCTTCTACACTGCTTTCGATGCTTTCATGCTTTCTCAGTACCAAATGTACTGCCGCTTCTTCTATTATTTTTATTCCAAATAAGTGTTTATAGTAACTTCGCAACATAGAAGAGCAACAAAAAAGTTTGATCATGGTATCATTTATTTTTGTTAAGAGGTGCTCAAATTTTTCGAATCTTCTTTTTGTTTTTATTTTATTTTGTCTGTCTTCGCAGTGTTTTTTCCACTATGCAAATTCCAGCAGTTTTGGCATACAATTCGTTTTTTCTTCTTCCTCCTAAGTCGTAGAATATTGTTTCAGCGTGTTTTTTTGCAACGCGAGGATAGCCTGGCTGTGGCGTTCCATAGGTAGTTTGTCACTTACTGCTGAAGAGTGTAAAGAGATGGTGATCGGTTTCACGCGCGCCGCGACGATCATCACAACCAGTAGGCTACATCACCCCTTCCTAAATTTTCTCATTATGAAATGCAATTGCATTCCGATTCAAGCACTGAGCAAAGTTGTGTTATCTCATTTCTTACCTGGTCAATCTGATAGGACGATTGCTGAGATATAATCTGCAGTACCTTTGTGGTGGCTGACCTTTATATTGGGATAATGGAGTTCCCTGTGGAATTGCCCACCTTATGAGTAATGTCTCGCAATGTAGATATATTTCATGAACGGATGATGCAGGTTAGAATGTATTAGCCAACGTCTTCCTTCTTCGTGAACTGCATAGAAAGTACTGTCGTATGACTTTATCTTTTGCTTTTGGCCTTGAATCTCTGTTCTAAATATAAATTAGTGCAATCTTTTTCACTGTCAGTTCACTTACTAGTACTCCTGCTCCGATCATCAACCGTCTAGTCAGGAGCGTATGCGGCGCAGTGGTTGGAAGTGCCCTTTGTCGCACTTAAGGTCAATGGTTTGATCTCAAGCTCATGGCTCCCTAAGCCATCCATCATCCGGGTTCAGTAAAATGCTACCAGACTGGTCCCAGATTTGTTTGGAGGGACAAGCAGCACTAACTCGATATAGCGGGAGGCCATCATGAGTATTTGTAAAGGCCAGATATGCGATCAGATCACCTCAAAAGAAGCTCAAAAAAACCAAGACAAATGCTTGACACATCCCTCAGAGAGTGATCAACGCCGAGTGCTCTATCCTTTAACTCTAACTGTCCAGCCACTTTCACATATTTTCATCGATCGTTTTCTAAAAATAATCTCTTATTTTAGTAAGCTATTTCTTCCTCATACCAACTCTTAGAACATCTAATTCCACTCTACTCATGCAATCCAGCAGTAATCTACTTCTGATATGTAATATCATTTGATGCGAATTGTATATGCTTCCTGTATCTTAGACATTTTCTTTTCCAGAATTTCTTAGATCACTGTTTTTTTTCTTCACCTTTCTTCCAAATAATTCGTGGCTTTTTTCTCAAGCTAAGCACGAGTTGCTATGATATTTTTTATTCAACAGCTGTCGTTTCGGCAGTTTGCCTTTTTCAGAGCCTAGAAAAGTGAAGTTGTCTACAATACCGTCAGTCAAGGACCTCCATTACTCCTTGCTACGTAGACAGGCGCGGAAACTTTCATCTCGATTTTCAGTATGCTATAGCTGCCTCTGATACAGCACATAATGCGTAGTCTCCAGCATTCGATGGCTGTCATTTTTCTTTCAGCTTCTCTTGGATTTCTTTAAAGCTGTACTTCGGCCATACCTAAAGTCGAGCTTTCGAATCGAAGCTCATTTTACACTTCTTTACGCACATTATACATTCTACACACTTAAGTTACTCCATCACTTTCGCCATTTTTCCATGGAATTGTGTCATTACTACTTGGCCATTATCTGTCAGGTTCAGGTCGATTTTCTTCTTTTGAAATCTTCACTTTTTTTTGCGCTTGTATCACAACAATGCTTAGTTTTGGAATTCATATAACTCTCTCTCACGAAATTGCAATATTTCAAGCTTTCCTTGACTTCCTCAACACTAGTGGTCAACCTAGTATCATTTTTTCCAGATTTTGACGACAAGAGAACAAATCTTCGATTCATTGTTTATACGTCATAAGGAACTTTGTCCTAAAACTTAACATGATTTTGCAGTTCAGTTGCATAATTTCTAATATATTTTGCGTATTTCTTCTTTAGCCTCTTGTTCACCTTGGCAATGAATACGATGAGTTCGAGCTAGATCGAATGCGACGTCATTTGGAAATGTTTGAAGTGGATGAATACGAAGGAGAAGAAGATACTTCGGATGATGAACTCGTAGCAGTAATGCGGAGGTGATTTTGATATGGTTTATTGACTAGTTTCCATACTTTTATCTCTTTCCTCTTTCTTCTTTCCTCTTCAAAAACATTCTCTACCAGTGCGAGTTTTGAAAATCTGTTGTTATTATTATTCATCTATTGCTTCTGTATCTATACATGACAAGGACTGGACTTCGAAATGTATGCATAAATTTTTTTCATGGACAGTATTGGGATTTGTTACTTGTTACACGAAACACTTATCTACAAAACAATGCAGTTTTAGACGCGTTTCATTTCAGTGTCATTTAGCCCCCGAGGTAACACGTATGACCATTGGTAGTGGAGAATATTCCATGGAATGTTGTTCTTCCAGTACTACTCTTTCACGATCACGAACGAAGGAGTAGTAGGTGAAAAATATCTACAATGATTATTTCAATCTTTACAACTCCAGATATTTTCAAGCAAATTGCTAAAATTAGCATAAAAATGTATATATTCAGGAGTAAGATTATTATGAAAGGGATCACTATATAGATGATGTTCATAGGATTGTCTGAAAATTGTGTTTTGAAGTTCAACAGAAAAGAAAAATAATGCTAATAAATCTAACTCAAATATTTTTAAACAAGTGGTGTTCAGCTTTGGAAGCAAAGCAATCTTGTGGTGTCATTTGTTGTTGCTGAGCAGCACTATATAAAAAATTGTTGGTCATTATCATCCGAAAAAAGTGTTGATTCGGGAAGTTGATCATTGTTTAGTTTGCGAATTCAGGTAGCTGTTCCCCATACGTTATAATTAGTCCTATCCCCAACAGAAGGCTAGTCACTACAGCACATATTATGAACACCTGAATATGAGTCTAATCGTGAACAATTCTGCGATGTCCAGCTCTAACTGTAGGACAGTCTCTAAGATTCCATTTATCCTAATTTTTTAGAAAAAATCTGATTTACGTAACAAATCAGTGTGAGCACTTCCTTTATAATTAGTGCTGCAAATGACGCATTCAAAATGTGATGGTTCTTGATTTCTGAGATGTAGAGACATGTATGACTGACAAGCTGAGAATGGCCGATTATTTAGTCTTCAGTGAAGTCGGGCATATCTTTTTCAACTTCAAAGTCTTGGATTTCCCTACGGTCTGCCCTATAAGCACTGTTATGGGATCTGAAAACAGTTCAGGGCCAGGACGTAGGAAGTACCTTCAATATGATGGTAGGTAGTATGAAAAATGGGCGTTCATAAAATGCGCCGTATACCAGCATCTAACTACAAACGAAGAGAGCAAGAGAGCTGAAATTCGAGTGAACTATCACGGGCTAATCTATATCGAGACTTCATTCGCACATGGTTATGATGTAGCAGGTTGCTTGCCTAGGTTTTCTTTTGGTAGCGAGTATCTTAATGGTCAGATTGGTAAACATTATCTTTTCAAAAGAATTGAAGAGTAGGCATTCACTTAATAGGTGAACAAGGACAGCCTGAGACGAATCCAAGCGTACACAGGAGGTTCATGCTGGTAGCGCCAAGAATACGGCTGCAAGATCCTCGCTGCGATCTGAGCATCTGGGTGTCTATCTATGCTTTAAATTGATTCTATCTTCAGAAGCTTGATGACATCTATTTAATCTAAAGCCTTTTCTTCAGGAAAATAAATTTTGTTCGACTGCGCTTTTTATCTACATGAGCTTTACTTTTACGTAGACTTTCCCACAAAAGTGCTGGTTCTTCACCATTTTTTATCGGTATGCTAGCTAACGATGAAATTCGTTAGAAAAGAACTGATGTTTATCAAAGTATTAATGGGGGGGAGGAACAGCTGATAAGACTTCCATGTTATGAGGTTATCGGTGATAGATAGTGTAACATGCTGGCCCTTTTTCATAAGTTCTTATTTCGAAGTGCACTTATTGAATTCAGTCTGACCACGTCGCCAACTCTTCTATTGCCACATGTTCAAAGCTGACTCTTTTTAACACTTGAGGGGACGAGTGTACCAGTTGAGGGATTGTTTGAAGATCTTTCTCGTTAAACAAGACTTTTAGACATTTGGTTATCATTCGAAAGCTTAAATCTCTGCCATCTCAATAATGGGGTTTTGATTTTTAAAAAGCCTTTTTATCATGTCGTAGCAGCGGATATAAAGTCATGTTTCACATTCAGTTTGCTTTACTTGCCGCCTAGGGCTTGTATATGGCTCTTCTCTTCTTCGCTTTCTTATCTTCGCCAAACCTTTACTAGTCATTCGAGAGCTCAAATCTCGAGGATTCACGACGCTGTGATTAGTTTTTTGAAAGGTTAGCACAGAACACCATAAGAGCTTAAATAAGATTTCGTTTTGCAATCACAAGCGTGGAAGTCAACCGGCGTTTCCTGGGAGGTTGAATGCGCTTGACCATATTTATGCGATATTTGATTGAGCAATACAAGTATGCAAGATGCCACTAAACTTTGTTTGCATCGTGTCTTGTGCATTAGCCTGTTCTATTGAGATGACGGCAGATATAAGCATTGAATGATTGTGTATTAAATCAAAGGTGACAAAAAGTTACATAAGTTCTCATTGCAAGAATACCTTCCACAAGCACTTGAACAACCGCAATGTCATATTTACTCCATTTCACGGCTAGAACTTCGTCGATGTAAGGGAAAGGTATGCAGTTTTATTTCAGTAAAATTGTCCAGCGTCACTCCCGCGAACATTATATGACAATGAAGTGAACAACATCGAGAGTAGAATCATCAACCGGGAGTTATACCCCACTGTCTTCAATGACAATATTATATTACATCATTGCAATGCGGCCTCGTCACTGCATTTGACTGTCCGGCTGTAACGTTCCTCCATCTCCTGTAACTGAACAATACTATGTTTCTGAAAGGAAGAAATCACTAAAGAGGAAGGAACGCTTTGCGGAGTTTCTAATAGCATCGAAGACCTAGTTGAGGAAGATCCATGGGCCCTATTTGACTCAGTTTCTGCCTTAGCGTACATCTTGAAATCTCAAACTTACGCAAACATAAATGCGGTTAATTCAATCGGACTTATTGTGATGAAGTTGTTTTTGTCATCGAATGGCAAATCGGGAAGAGTCTGAAATTTGAAAACGAAGAAGTGATCAAATTGGTGAAAAAAGTAATCAGTGATTAAATCAAAGGGTATGGTTTGCTGGTATAGGCATGACATTTATTCAAGTTGCGAATGAACAATGATAAATAGAATTCTAAAGTGAGTCATTCACTTACATCTATGACGGGAATACTGTGATGCTTCAAATGTTCAGTGTTAACTTTTATTGATAGTACCTCTGAACTAGAGTTCATCATGGGTTGCACGGAGGTCCCAAATCCCGATTAATTTACTTCGTTATATTAGAAAACTATGTTGCAGCTTGAAACGGATTTTCAGATTTGCGCTGCGAACTTTCTTCCAACATGTTCTACTTTTCTTGTTTTTTTAATGAATCTCAGGGTTCTTGAAATTGTTTGCTTCCATAGTTTCGGTACATTATCTTCAACTATAGGAATGTACAGACGGATGACAAAATTTATATTTGCGATATTGTCTTCCATAGAAAGTCAAAAATATTTGTTCAGCAATACGAGAACTACTGAATTAGGTTTAAGACTCGTTTCCATCTTTAGTTATCCTTTCGTCCATCACTTATTATATCACTTTAGCCTTTACTTTTTGGATCTCCTTGCTAGTTTGCTAAATTGTTATCGAGAATACTCTTTAGAAATATCTGTTCTTTACTTATTATTATTGCATCGAGCCGTTTGACATGGTAGTTTCGGCTTATGATGATGGTTAAGATGAGACGTTAACGGAGAAATCGTGACGTTTCGGGCCACCTTAAAGTTGTCTTGACTTCGAAAAGTTATACTCTTTGTTACTAAGGCTGGGAAGTGTTCGTGTTTGTCGTATTTCGAAGAAAAGCGAATGTTCATCCCCACAGAAGGGTTTCCTGAATTGAAAAGGAGTCCAACATTCCCACTCGGAAAGTTCAGCTAATGTTATCATATTAGGTATTACCATCGCCTTAGCACTGACTAGTCACAAAGAATCGATAGTGCAAAGGTAAGCACATCAAATTGGATGGTTCTCTCATTGAGGAGAGCACTTCGTGCGTGAACTTCAGATGTTCAGTGAACTTGAAGAATAACATGAAGAAGATACGAAGGAGAGCCGCATTTGCGCTTTTCAAAGAAGCCACCGACCAGATAGCGAACTCCAAACTCCGCGCTCACCTTTCGATTCGACAGTCCTCCCAGCGCTCTGTTATATAGCAGACACGTGGGCTGATACTACAACCTTATCAAGAAGTCTGCAACCCACTCATGAGGCGCTTTAGCGAAGTTTTCTGAAAGTCCGCCGGCACTCACAATGTTTGGCTAGTTTGCGTAACGCAGATCTTTGAAAACTATCGCATCTTTGCGATCCAGAGTTACATTGATTGATAGTGAGGCACAAATTGAGCCGGTAGAAATGAGACAAGATAGCAGTTAGACAAAAAGAACAGTGGTCGACTTTAAGAGAATGCTATCGTCCTCTCGAAAGACCAGTCAAACGATGGGCGGACTTGTTTGTGGCTAAAGTCAACCATTTGCATCCGCAAATGGCAACAAGTTTGGAATCATGGAAAAGGCCTCGCGTACATTCATTGATGAGCTTACACAACGTTCATCGAATTATTTTTTATAAATAACATTTTGGCGGTTTTGCTTTCGTCATAGTCACGATAATCAAGTCGAGTGTCCTTGTCGCCCTTGCATGTCACATTGCTTATCTTCGTAATTGTCTTATCAAAGCAAATCTAATAAAGTAAAGCACCACACGAATAAAATAGCGTCCTCAGCGTTACACTTTTATAAAGGGTTCTACTCGTGCTGAAGTCATCTGATCTCACCAGACACTTCTCTAAGATACAGTACTGTCGCTGATCCAGCACACCCGAATTGTCGTGGCCTCTAACGAAAACGAAATCGCAGTAAAGCTAAGTATAAAGGGAGATTTTTAACAACCTTGCTCATCAAAAAACAAAAACATGGATAGACCGGTCAAGAATAGTTTTTTCTCCTGTTTCATCTACCGTATCTTGAAAGGAAACCAATGAAACGAATGCGATTTTGTCTTGCAGAACAAGGTAATAATGTTGAATTACTATGAGATTTGGTGGTGCTTAGTTCAAAAAATTCAGCTTCTTGTTGTTCGATAATCATCTCGTCTTTTTCAATGTTGAAATTATTCTTTTGAAACGTTTCTATATATTTTTAGAAAGATCCGAAGTGGTTTTTATGTTCACATTATTTCGATCGATTCACATAGTCTTCTGTAACGTGATCGAAAGTGGCGTCACGCAGAATTTCTTACTTACGTGATCTGAAGCTGATTAAAAGTTAATGTGGAAATATATTTGAATTGATAAATAACTTGGATACCGAGGGTAATAGAAAGTCGATCTCTTGAAGTAAAAGTTAATAATAAGAAAGGGATAATGTGGAGAGCAATCATTTTTTAAAAGATGTAAAAATTCCTTAGACATTTTGTTCACACAAGAAGTCTTACACATTTGTTGTGTGGATTCCAGAACTTCTCAAATCAATCCGATCCTCGCATCCATCAGCTTCGAAGGCTCTTTGAACATTTCGTTACTTGGCGAATGTCGCCTTTTCTATGAATGTCGTTAACCGCTGGTCAAGTTAACTTCACTGGGGTTTTATGATAGCAAGCCTAGAGCGTTTTCTCCTGTAACACACAAAGTGAACTGCTTACAAAAAGACTGGCATCAATTTCGTGATCTTGGAGAAATGAGAGGCTTGATAAACACAGTACGGGATTAAACCAACAGCGTGTTCGTGATTAATACTAATACTATCACTACTCTACCAGCCCCGTATTGTTAATCAACTTTATCAATCATTATACACTATTTCTGTTTGAGTAGAATAAGGTTACTGTCATGTGACCTTAAATGATGGATGACATTTCGGCGAATCGTTTCCGTCTTGCAGTGTGAAAACACGTATATACTGTTCACTTGTGGTGATGAGTATTACTAGCAGCTTTATAAAGACGGTTTGTAGAATGTAAAAATGTTGCACTAGTAAACACGATGGTATAACCGTCAAAGTATGCATGTTGTAGCGGTAGCCCTGATTTGACTCAATATCGTTACTGTATCATTTGTTGAGATTAATTCACGGAAATGGATTGCAAACATTCTCCATCAATCGTTTATTTTTCTGTGATCCAAAAGAAATAGTTATATCGTACCGTCCGTCTGCTAATATGGATATACCGGCTAAGGCGTTCACCCTGAAAACTTGTTCCAAGTGCTAAGTAGTCAGGATACGTTACGACGACAATAGATTCTGTTGAGAATCTCTTTTAGTAAATGAAGGGATTCCTTTACAAGACACTTTCTATGTAGTTATTGAACATATCAATGCATATTTTTCTTTTTCATTCAATTATATTCACATGTAATTGCAACCATGGTGCTTACTGATTTATTGCAGTGTCACCTCGGATGTATATCGAGTGTCTTCTAGAAAACTGATCATTTCCTATTTCCCACCTCAGAGCTGTTTTCCAATTTTATTTGGAGAACATTCTTTCTTGTTCCAAGTATCTTATCAAAAGTATTAGAAGGTAATCATGACGATAAACAGTTAATAGAGTTAGTAGAGAGTGAAACTTATAGTAAAATGAGCTGTTTATACTTATAGAATTTCTTTTTCATTTTTGGTGTTATTTACATTGAATATAATGTTTTACCTATATGATCGGCTGTATTTTTATGAACGTATGACACTTTTGAAATTCGTTCTTAATTTTTGAAGTTATTTACATCGAATGTAATTGTCGATATATATGACTGTCTAAAAATTTCACGAATGTATGAATGACACGTCTCGGGGTATCTGGACACATATGTGTCCAGACCAATATTAATTAGACAAAAGGACGATCGGGACACGTATATCTATTTTGTCCAAATAAGAGGTTTGAGATTAAAGCGGCGCTTTATGCTTTGAATGATTTACATGAAACGTCTTCGCGGACAAGTCCATCACGCCTCGGTACAACCTAAATAATACGTTGAAAAGTACACTGTGCATAGAGTATTGAACTCCCGAAAGGGCTTCACATATGTCATTTAATTTTACATAAATAAATTCCGCCAATTAATAACAAATAGAGTGAAAGAGGTGCCGGGCATCAACAAACTAGTTGATTACCGATGTGATTTCACACGTCTCGTGTTTGGAAACTAATCAATCATTACTTTTGTGGTATATTACTGATGTTTTGGAATTAGTGTTTAGAACCACTTAAATCATCGTCGAAAATTTCCACAGTCTATCAAGTCACTATTTCATTGAGCTCAGGTGATTTCAATGAGCTGGGCAAGATTGAATTCTCAGTGCACCATTGATATCAGGCAAAATCTCATAATTTCAGATCAAAATCGATTTTTCCTCATGTTGAAAATGACAACTTCAGAGTTTGACTGTTCATAAGTGAGCGCGTAAATACTGCAATGTTCCCTACAGTCACCTTTTCTTAAGGATTTGCGGAATTTTCCATCTTTGTTTCATTGCATTTCTGACGTTGAATTCTTTCTATTTCTGTAACAAGTTCCTTTGAGCATGTGGCGTGTTGTATGATCGTTCACACAAAGAAAGATTTTCTTATCAAACGTTATCTTCCCACGAATCACGACAGAAAAGTACTACGGTGTCTTCTGGTGATCATCACGGATAGTGGTGACTGACATTACTCCGAATCAATTTACTCCAGCAAGTCACTGGACAGGATTATGCACAACTCACTCTGTGCTTTGTCTTATCCACATGAGAGAAGAATAAGTGAAATTTTCTAAACGCGCAGGAGTTTAAGTACGTCCACTTGAAATACATATATCCATAATTTATATCTGGAATACCATCAACTGTGTGATCTCAGAACTTATAACAGCATCAACTTTATATCATTTCTGTCGTAAAGTCGTCGATGTCGATCGGGATTTGGGCGGCGATGCATTCCCAAGCATGCAGAAAATATTGATGAGCACGTAAAAGATGGGTTATCTGCCCAAACTATGAGAAAGAAGGGTTCCTGGAGGTACCACTGAAAGCTCAAGTATAACTAGTCTATTTGACTCTTCAGTGTTTCCGTCATAAAATCGACCAAGACCGTATGCAGCTATCCGCTATGATTCCATATGCAGCTATGATACATGAGGTCACTGCTTGGAAATGATGAATAAATGGATGTAAATGAATGTAAATCACCAAATGGGTAATGATATTTTTACGACAAAGCTTTTAATCATTGAGGCAAGCCAGTCGGTTACTCCCAAAATCTCTCTTCGCCCTTATTGCAAATGAGAACTACTCATTAGAGTACCCACCCTTGCATAAAAGATTCGAAACCTACTACGCTTTCGCTAGAGGCTGTTTATTGTTGCGTTTGTAGAAAAGATAGAAAAGCAATAGCACGCTCGACTGTACTGTACAGTGTGATTGTAGGCGCTAGTAACTGGCAGATGTTCCAATAGAAAAGACATTTATTGTATGTTTTGCTAGAATTCAATTATCATTTCCGATAAACGATCCATCCAACAAATCATTTCATTTTACTGATGCAAAAAAATTCTTAATCAACTTCAAATACAATTTTATGCGTTCTGTTAAGTACCTGTGTTCTTCATATCTCGTCAAGCGATATCAAATCTTTTATTTCTTCTTGTTATCATTTTCCAGCTTATTGTTCTAGGTGAACGTACTTTATGTGACTTGGTAAGAACATTCATGCATTCATTTTTGTTTAATGTAGCATATGCATTTCCTAGTACAAACGCAAAACTCCTTCACCGTTCCAACCTGTATTGAGTGGCATATTGAATCTGGCTGTAGTTTGTATTTTGCTGATGAAATAAAGATGATTTCGGAAATTCTTGCTAACCTTGAATTAATCTGTCGATCTGATCTGTCTGGTCGTTTCCTATCAGGGTTTTTGATCACATTCTTCAATCTTATATGTGTATATGTATGTACATATACATATATATATATAATATAAAGGATAAAGCTCTCGGCGTTGATCAATCCCTGAGGGATGCGCCATGCATTCGACTTCAATTTTTAACTTCGTTTGAGGTGATTGAATGCATATCTGGCCTTTACAATGACTCGCGGTGGCCTCCCGCTAAACCGAGTCAGTGCTGCTTATCCTCCCAGACAAGTCTGAGACCTGTCTGGCACCGATTTACCTACCCCGGAGGGATGGATGGCTTGGTGAGCCATATATAGATATATATATATATATATATAGAGCGCATGTGGCGCAGTGGTTAGAGGTGCCCTGCGTCGCACACGAGGTCAATGGTTCGATCTCGCGCTCATGGCTCACCAAGCCATCCATCCCTCCGGGGTAGGTAAATTGGTGCCCATCCCTCCGGGGTAGGTAAATTGGTGCCAGACAGGTCTCAGACTTGTCTGGGAGGATAAGCAGCACTGACTCGGTTCAGCGGGAGGCCACCGCGAGTCATTGTAAAGGCCAGATGTGCATTCAATCACCTCAAACGAAGTTAAAAATTGAAGTCGAATGCACGGCGCATCCCTCAGGGATAGATTAACGCCGAGAGCTTTATCCTTATATATATATATATATGTATATATATATATGTATGTATACATATATGTGTACTGCATGTATATATAAACATATATGTATGTGCATATATATATATATATATACAAATGTATATATATATATATATATATACAAATGTATATATATATATATATATTCTTTCGTTCTTTCACATTTCACGCTTTTCCGATTTTCTTCATGTTCAAGTAGATAAATGATTGCTACAATGAACTCTTCTGTCAAATACGGTTTCAAATGTGGATTCTTTTCATGTTAGAAATATCTTGTTTTCAGGTTCATTTTATTGCTGTTTTTTCTTAGCATGTATCCTCATCCACACCTAAAAGTCATTGTCTAATTCCCACTGTCAACTAATAGTTGTCCAGTGAATTAGGCCGATATCCAAGAGTATATCTTCTCTTGGGCGCACTAGAAGCAAGGGCGCAGTGGCAGAAGTTTCGACGGTAATCTTTAAGATATGTACTCATGAAACAGTATTCTGATAAAATTATCATATAATGGCAAGCATAATAAAGTTACGCTTTCACAATGTAAAATAGCCAGGATTTGATCTAAAACCACTAGGAAATTATTGGAAGCTCATCAATATTTTATTAGACTGTTAGGTCACGGAACGCTTAGTGAGTAAGTGAATTCGGAGTCGATCGAGCAACAGTCAATAACGTAAATTACGTAAATGATTGATTTTCCACAGACCTGTGTTACGCATCCGATTCATTAATTACCTTGCGCAGTTTACAAGATAAATGTTAATGAGATTAGGCTAACGTGATAATGCTGAGACGACGACTTTATCTGTAGTTCGATTATTTAGTGAAACTTTCTTATATCAAGGTTGAAGATAAGATCAAGCGGTGCAATCCAATCCACATCGTAAGAATAGCATCGCTTGCAAATTTTGGCAGAATTTTCTTTCATTCTTCCACCCCACTTACAGTTAATTTCTCAATAGTTAATCCGTACCCCTTGAAAAAACGACTTTCATTTACCCCGCTTATGGATAGCCATTTTGTTTTCTCAAGTTGATAAGCTAACACGAGGACTCTAAAGAGGGTAAAATCGCCAAAACATAAGCCCTTATTATTATACTGTGCTGCATTGAATAAGGAAGTTAGGGCTTAAGACAAAGTTGTTGCAGAAATCAAACTGATATTTTTTGTGACAGCCTCTGGATTATTTTTTGTGACATCCTCGTCTTAGCTTACGAAAGAAAAAAAAACACTACGGTTGGAAAGAAAGTTCTAGGACACTTGAAAAAGCATAAGTTAACTCCTATGTATATCATGGGAATATTACAGTTTGTTATGTGAGATTTTCCCACTAAAAACCTAGATATTATTCAGCTTTATTTTCACTTCTTTACAAGCCTCCGCTTCGTTTAATGATACCATCCGATTTCATGCTTTACTGCGTCATTATTGGAGATAGCGAGCTTTCACAACAAGCTGTAGTCGATGAACTCAACGAAGTTGAAGGGGAAGGCACAACAAGCAAATGCTGCTGGACGGTGGTTTCAACGCTTCAATTTCGCAGATCTTGACCTTGAAGACAAACCTTGTTCAGAACTCGGATTTGAATCGTTCGATGAAGTTGAAGAACTATGTCAACAGTTGTTTTCTTCGAAGTCGAAGGAGTGGTACTTCGACGAGATCCGAAACTTGAAGGACCGATGGCAGAAAGTCATAGGAAACGATGCCCTTTATTTTGAGGAATAGTTATTATTGTTTTTGCTTGGAGTTTATGCATAAATTTTCGATTTTTTACAAGTGCCCTAGAACTTTCTTCCCAACCTAATATAGTGAGTGATTTTTGTTGCATTAATGAATTTACCCGTTCCTCGAAAACTCTTCATTGTGACTAACCTTCCAAAGTGTCTTCGTCTCCTCCAGAGCCGGAATGATTGAAATCGGATGTTCACATCAAGTGTATACTACGATAAGGATCCTTCTCGTCTGAACGAGATGAATCTACTGGACCCGTCTGACAGCGCAGTAGCGAATCGTCGCCCCGAAATGTTGGTCACAGTTTAGTGACAGTTTTGTGTATATATAAAAGTAGAACAAAATACTGTGTTGAATTAGCTATTTGTTTTAAGGGTAATATGAGGTAGTGGTACTTTCTTTTGCACATTTATGGTGATTTTGTCAATGATTTTACTTTAAGATTGACAGAACTGTTGAGTAATAATCTCAAATGTTTCATTAGAAAATTTTTTTCAGAAAGAAGAGACTATACAAAAGAGCGGTTTGTTAAAAAAAAGTTTTTGTATGTGATGAATTTGATGGAACTCAGATGATTTTCAGTTCTTTCTTTTAGCAATGCAAAGTACTTTCAATATCAGAAGTTTAGCCATTCCAGCCGGCGCGAAGTCAGTAGTAACAGTAGTAATAGCAGTTGCTGTTGTTGTTGAGTTAGTCAACTAGCAGTACGAATCGTAGATTGACGTTTTGGCGACACCGTCTTCTCCAGAGCCTAAACGTACGTTGTATTTAAATATTCCAATGTTTCGGTGGATTATCAATGTTTTCGTATGCCGCCTAGGTCAGGTGAAGAGATTGAGCAGAAAAGGCGGGAGGTCTTACGTAGTGACGACACGTTCGCCCGTCTCGATCATTTTTGTTGAAATTTTGAAATTCATCTCAAAATCCTAGAGTGTTTTCGCCTTGATGTTTTTGATTATCTTGCGAAGATGTGCTTTTGCGCCCTACAAGTACCTAGAAGTGCTGGAGTTGTGAGCTTAGCATCCAGTTACATTCTCGAGTTGTGAACTTACCATCTAAATGCTCTTTCATGCGGGGCACATGTAGTGTCTGTCCGATATACGGCGACATAAAAATCATCCGATCATGCGAATAGTATAATACAGCGTACATTCAGGCTCTGAAGAGGGCTGCGTTGTTGAAACGTTAACCTACATTTTCACCGCTATTTGTACTCACTCAGCATCAAAACAACAGCAACAGCAACTATCACCAATCTTGTGCCGGCTTGAAGAGCTAAGTCTTCGATATCTACATCTATTGACCTTGATGCTGTGATAAATAGAGTCTTTTGAATTATTCTGATATATTATTATGAGGTCTTCCCATAAGTTTTGACACTAGAGCAATAAACGCCTTATTTGTTAATAAACGTCTTATTTATTACTTTACTTTTTTATTTGATCCGTCTTCGTGGTGGGTTTTTTCACTGTGCAGATCTCAGCACTTCCAGCAATCAGTTCGTTCATATTCTTCTCGAACGTCGTAAAATACTAGTTGACTGCGTCTCGATAACTTGCCAGAATTAATCAAAATAAGTATGCGCTATCAGCCTGAGCACATTTCTGCCATCTCTCAGTCAATGAATCAATATCGCGCTCAGGAAACTGGTCATCCCTGGATTCAAAGAAAGTTGTCATTCCTCGACGCAAATTATTGTTATCTCAGGACTTCTTGCTCGACAAGTCAGGAGTATGCGACGAATGATCCAGCAATTCCCAGCGCCGTTCGGTCAACTTCCTCTTTGTTAATTTGGCGACATGTAGCCTTGCGTTGTCTTGAAGCAAGATCAGATTGCGGCGTCGTTGACGTGACAAGGCCCGCCTGGATATAGGTCCCTGAGCCTTTGCACAGTTGATGTTTTTGAAGGCGGTCAGTGCATTGCTTACCGATTCGTACTCGTGTATGAGCAAATTGCTACAGAGGCTTCGTTGAGTGGCCATGATGCGGCAGGTATGAACAAATTTCCAACCAAAGGAAAGCCCAGAAAAATCTGCGCAAAGCGGTATTGATTTTTTTCCTGAGAGATGACAGAAATGCGTCCAGGTTGATGACACACTCTTCGAATAGTGTTGCTAATCCTTCAAGGACCACCGTTGATAAGCAGGTGGCGTC
This sequence comes from Parelaphostrongylus tenuis, assembly GCA_019055375.1. Classification (NCBI taxonomy): domain Eukaryota; kingdom Metazoa; phylum Nematoda; class Chromadorea; order Rhabditida; family Metastrongylidae; genus Parelaphostrongylus; species Parelaphostrongylus tenuis. The sequence goes on from JAHQIW010000415.1 coordinate 227,834, forward strand.
GCGCCGTCACTTGGCAGGCAGTCTAGGCGGCATCTGTATGTCTATGCATGCTTGTCTGGCTGTTTCCCTACATTCCCACCAGACGCGATGCCGCTATTACAAAAGCTGAATGAGATTTCATGTCGCGTGGTGACCATCAAAATGGCTCTCATGGTCCTTAATGTGTTAGGCAGTTTAGATTACTTCTAGTTATTGAATTTGGTGTTTACTGCTCTAGAAGACCCAATAATTTGTTTTTCCTACGATAACACAAAATTCTGTAAACACTGCTTGACAACGCGTGCCTCAGCGTTTTTGCTTTATTATAACAACCTATTTATGGTCTTGTTGCTTTCATTGGTCCTCACAATGATTTACCTCCTGTTGCAGTAGTATACTTTATTGTACTTCAAATCATGACAGAGAAAAACAGCCGAGGTTTTACTGGAATTGGTGAATTCATTTAACCCAAACAAGATCGCATCGTATATATATATATATATATTTATTTATTTATTTATACACTACCCGTATCACATTTTTATTGTGCGGATTCCAGTAGTTCTACCCTTCTATTTGTCTCATCGCATTCATCGTTTGCTTGAGGATTTCGTCCCCATCATGAACATCGCAGAATACTGATCCGGCAGACCTCTACAATCTCGAGGACAGCCAGGCTGGTGCGTTCCTTAGGGCGTTCGTTAGATTTTTGGTGGAGATTGTTAGAGAGAATCAAAGTCTTCGAGGGGAGGGGATCATAGGAGATGTAGAAGACCGTATATATCTATTCTTTCATCTTGCTGGCTATTCATTTCGCATTCTACTAAAATTATATAACGCCAGATCTTTTATTGAAGTTTTCTTACTTTTTCATTCTTATCAAATAAGAAATGGAGTAGTAAGTAGCGGTGATAACAGAAATAAAATCAGGAAGAGTCAGTAAGTCAAGAGCAAAAAAACTCAGGGAAGACTGACTAAAAGCCTCAGTTTCAATTTTCGGGAAGGAGTTAATCATAGTTGATAGAATTTTTGAGTAACAGATAAAAGTTGGCAGCGTTGAGGTATCGGAAATGAAGACAATCATGAGCTGGCAGGAGTTTGCGGCTAGTCAACCATGTCCATATGAAGGTTAAAGCATAGAAGTGAATGTGATATATGAAAGTGAATTGGAAAGAAAAATAATGAATAAAAAAATTCGCGCTGAGATTAGAACGTGATTCTCTCATCAGTTTCCTCGCCCACAATTTTTGGAATGGTGCCGAATTCCTCAGATGGCAAGTCAGTGAGTTTTTTGCAGATTGTATCGGCACCATTACTTTCAATGATACATAGGGTAATTGCTAAGGAGATAACACATCCATCAGTGAACTTCGATCTTGTTAAAAAGGGCAGATGTCCACGATCAAAATGGTTATGTTGTCTGCTCAATTGAATTGCTATGTAACGCTCTTAATTATTAGTAAAACTACAGCCTTTTTTGCTATTGGGCGGTGGCCGCTCTCATGTCACATCGTGGTGCGACAGTGATCATTCTACACCATAGTACAGTCCATACAGTGTAAAACACAACCTATAACATAGTTCATTTGCTGTAGAAATATATCACATTATGTTCCTCACGTATATCAACTTGTGCTCGAAATAGAGAAGAAGACAATGGGAAAAGATAAGGATCAGATATTTAAATCATTCTTTACTTATACTTCGAAATTATAGTATTTTCACTGCGGTTTTCTCAGTGTTATTATGTTCTTATATAACTAAGAGAATTGAGTGGTGAACAAAAACACGGCCTCAGGCAGGAATCGAACCCACGTTTCATCCTATCCGGGGACGCGTGCTCTACCACTACACCACACCTGTCAAAGTTTGATGGCTGATAGCTAACATTGAGATGTTGAAGAATGAGTGGTCGGGCAAATGTGCCTCAGTGGTGTAGTGGTAGAGCACGCGTCCCCGGATAGGATGAAGCGTGGCTTCGATTCCCGCCTGAGGCCGTGTTTTTGTTCACCACTCAATTCTCTTAGTTATTCTTTACTTAGTTTTTCATTCATTATCTTATTCGTTTATTATTAATTGTGATCAATTTTACCTTATCATCTATTTATTATTCTAATCATTTATTTATTTCTTTATCACCTCTAAACTACTAATGTTGTTTATTGATTGTTTTTACCATCACTACTTCATAATAACACTATTTTCATCACACGCTCACAGATAGAGGGAATTTAGGTTTGTTCTCAATTTTTTCTATCTGGCTTTAGAAAGATGATTCCGTTTCCTTTTGGGTATTCTCTCTTCGTCACTAAGGAGTGTCAATCGTTGTAATCGATTGATTTGTGACGATGATCATTCCATGTTTTCCGGTTTTAGTGAACAGGTCTGAAGTTTGATGAAAGATTGTCCACTGAAATCAATGAGAGATTCTTCAGATTTGCTCGGACATATTCTTATCAAATATTTTTCGGCAACAATAGTGTTCGTATTGAATTTTGTATTCGTCTTCCATGGTTGTCAAAACAAAAGTTTGTACACTGAGATTCTTTCATTAAAATACCACCTCTTTATGTCACTTATTTTTCATCTTTCATTTGTTTTCTCAGTGTATATAGTGGATCCTGGTCTATGTAGAAGTACGTAAACCGTGGTTATAATTCATGTCTTTTTTAATCCTTTTTTTTTGAGTAATTCCAAGGATACTCTTCGTGGAAATTTTTTTTCCTTGATAGCTCAATAAATCAGTGGCTACTTCGTACAGTTTTTCGAACCAATATGATTTTCAGTATTTATTACCAAAGTGAACAGACTAATTTGACTTATATTTTATTTGACCCGCCCCACAGTTTTTTTCACTATGTGGATCCCACCGTCTCTCTGTAATCTCGAAAATAGCCTGCCTGTGGTGTTCCATAGGCATTCATTGTTGTGTGCCGGAGAATGTTGGAGAGTGGGGATCAGCCCAGCGCTTAGCGGCAACGAGCCTTACAACCACTTGGCGATGTCCTCTTTTCCCCGACTAACTTGATTCTACATTTTTTTGTGAGCACTTCTTATAAATTGATAATGTTGGGTTATATCGAAAGTTTTGTATTATTGACGTATTGAAGATTTTTTGATCATAGTCCTCCCCATGGCTGACTATTCATTTTTCATTCGTTTCCTCAGTTGATAGCTTACATGTTGCAACACGTAATGTCATCCAAATTTTGATCAGATATTTTCACGGTAAAATTCTCGAGTCTTTTCTTTGCGTTTACTTTGTAGATTTTTGCCCTGACAGTTTATCTTGTAGATCCCTTTGTACATCTGCTTTGTTAAGTACTCTTCTCTTCCCATTGACATCTTGAATTCGGTCGAGTGTATTCTTCCCTGAAATTCTATGATTGCCGTTTTAGGGTGTTCCTAGGTGTTTTGTTAATCAGCTGAGAATTCTGTAGTATTGCAATTAAAATTGCTAAAATACATCTCGATTCCAGCGGCTAATCAATCAAGAGCGATATGATAGGCTCAGCAAAAGGCATATAATTATCGAACAGAATAACATTTGCTATTCGAATACTGTCTCTATAGTCCAAAAATGTTCAGTAATATGCAAACTTTTCGAATCCCATGCGAGAGTTCAACCACCGTTTTACTTTTACCGGAACTGCGTGCTAGCCACTAGATCAAGGCCCTTGCTCTGTATCTCCTTCTTTTGATAAGCTATCAAGATTGTCAACAACCAGTCGTCAACGAGTTTGGTCTGGTACATTAACGACATCAAACCCTGTTAAGCTAAAATCTGCTAGATCTATATAATCTACAAGAATTTTTCACTTAAGCACATAAACGCTGTAACATATAAGTGCTGCTATAAGAGCGGTTTGATAAGGACTTCGTAGAGGTACATTATATACATATACATATATATGCATGCACATTAAGGTATATGTTATATATATATGTCTATATATGTTATGTATGTTTATATGTATCATATACATATATATATATATATTTATATATATATATATCTGTCAGCTTAAATGGTTTCAATGTCGATGTGAGCTTATTAGAATCAAACCAAACCTGCTGACGGTTGGTTGCTGCCAGCTTCGATGGCTCCCGTCAGAAAATCTGTGATAACAGAGCAAAAGCCTCAACAATGTAATGATTAGCACTCCACTCCTCTTGTAAGGGTAAATCGCCGCCAGAGGTTCCAATTTTCTCATGCCCCTCAGTATTCTTGAATATATAAATATATGCATATCTATATATCATCTGTATCACCTGTTGTCCCGTTGATCGTCGAGTGACTCGAGCGGATACCACCAACACTTCCATTTTTCCCTATCTCGTGCAAGAGTAGCCCAGTGGGTCCTCCTCACTCTAGAGAATCGCTGAGCACCACATCTTTTTTCTATAGCTTTCGTGAAGAAATCGCACAAACGGGTCAGTGGTCTTCCTGTAGAGCGCTTGATGTACCGACGTAACCAGTCGGTAACGGCTCTCGTCCATCGGTTGTCGATGAGGCGCATCACGTATCCGGCCCACCTTATTTTTGATATCCTGGCGTGTAGAACAGCGTCCCTGATTTTCAATCGTTGACATAGGTCCGAGTTCGGATCCTTTCTCTCATTCGCGAGAGACGGGATACTCCTAACATCGACCTTTCAACTGCGCGTTCAACAGCGCCAAGTGATCTTTCATCCTGCTTACGTAGCGACCAGATTTCTGCTGCATACGTTAGAGCAGGGAGAATCGTCGAGTCGAAAAGGTGGGCACGGAGTCGGTTGTTCTTAGTCCTCTTTACAACATTTCAATGCTCTTGAACGTTCCCCAAGCCGCTCGTTTGCTCCTGCTCAACTATGGAGTTACGTTGTTCATCTTGTTGATTTCACGACCTAGATTAGAGTAAGTGGAGCATTCGCAAATTGTCGATCCGTTGAACGTGAATGGGACATTGAAACCCATCCGTTCCTTATGGACATCGTTTCCGTTAGATTTAGTTGAAGACCTATCTTTCCACAGGCATTATCGAAATCGGTCAACATTCGTTCTGCTTGGCTGATGTTCGAAACTATATCGTCAGCAAAGCGAAGATGGCTTAATTGCTTGGCGAAATTGTAACGCTTTGTCGAGCCCCTCTTCCTACGTCAATGGTGATATTGTTGTAGAATGGAGATATTATGGTCGTGAAATCTTGAAAGCTTACGGAGGATCATTATGTACCGAGTAGGGACGCCCTGGTTATCCAGAACCTCTAGAACCGCTCCTGTTTCTTTAAATCAAAGGCTTTCTTCAGATGAAAGTGAGACAGAGTTTGTTTGTACTCTCGTGAAACTTCAATGAGTTTTGTAATTGTGTGGATGTGATCTATGGTACTAAATCCTTTTTGGAACCCTGCTTGCTAGCATGGCTGTCCTTCGTCCAGTGTTCTGTCAAATCTGTTTAGGATGAATCGAGTAAAGAGTTTACAGACAACGGACAGCAAGCAGATTGGGCGATGATTGCCTATGTCGTGAAGGTCTCCCTTTTTGAAACAATACGGTCTTGCGGGTTTTCCATTGAATGGGGACCTTGCATTCTGACAGATAGCGAGATAACGCTGCTACAAAGGCGATTAATCAAAGATATTCTTCTAAACAGTAATTCGTAGTTTATCACGTGTTCTATTGTATCAATCGTTCTCACATTTAGCCTTGTGTTCTTCCAAAGCATTGCTTCGCCATTATGCCAGTGTTATATTGGTTTGTTTCGAGTGTAAACTCCATAAGAAAATGATAATAAGCTTATTTTTGTTCTCGCTAAGTTTTGCCTTTGTAGTCTCTCCTGCCATTGATCTGCTGTTTATTCTTCATTAGTTTTTAACCGTTTGTACCTTTCATTCGAGTGTTCTTCATAGACTTCGCTCAAAGAAATATAAAATCTTATAAATATGTTGAGCCTTTCATCAGGTCTGTTATGACACTTATAGGGTGCTGGACATTTGTTTCGGCCTCGCAGCCTCATCAGTAGCATCGGTACCTTTCGCTTCAGTCAATCGCTGCAAAGGGATACACCCGCGACATGTAAACGAATAGACGCCGCTCAAATTTGTTATCAGATTGTATATTGTTTCGAACTAGATCTATAAAAACAGTCGAATAAAAAGTTATGATCCATTTTATCAGCTATGAGCGGTCGACTTTCGGTATACTGCAGTGTCAGGAGATATTATCGCCTAACATGCGTGATTTGTAATTATTGAATTTCGATTCTTTGATAGGTAGAGGGTATATCCCTCTGCAAGTGATTGGCTGAATCGAAAGGCACCTTGCTACTGGTGGGGCTGCAAGGTCGAAATACGAGTCTAGCACATTATAAGTCCATGGCAGACCCTATGGAAGACTCGAGATGTATTAACGGACTTAACCGATCAGTCTTTTCGCTGTCATGGTTGACAATATTTTCGCCGTTTTAAGTTCTTCATGACCATTCATTAGTGTGATGTTATTGTCAGTTGACGATTTGGAACTTGTCTTCAACAACCATATTTAACTCACCCGTCGATCGGTCGTCATAACTACTTACTCACATTATTTTGAAATTGTACTTTAATCACAAAAACTTGAATTCTTCATTACTTTGAAAAAAATTCCACACCTTCTCTAAATCTTATCATATTTCGGCTCACGACCACTTCTTAGTGGTTGAACTGTTTCGGCATCGAATAAGTTTCTATATTAGCCATCATATGGTATTGTATCTCTGTAATTGGCCTATTCATTTCGATCGCTGATCGCATATATGAATTGCGGCGTAGAGTTTATTCATTAGTGATAATGATCACAACTTATATTTACAAATGCATTCATGTTGCAGTACTTTTCTTTTGTCCACTCTGAATTGATCTTTTTAGTGTGTATAACAATGTTTATTTCAGAAATAACTCATTTTTTATGAGGTTTGTAACGAGATCCATTCGGTTAATCCGTTCCGGATGGCAGTTGATCGACAGCGCACTGCAAATCGCAATGGGCGCAATTTTCGTAACTTAAATAAAACTTTATTCAGAGTTTCTCTGCTCTAAAAACTACGTTCTTGATGTTACCCTGATACTCCATGATTCTCTCTATACGCTCCTTATGCTTTGATCTGAATATAACACTTAGTGCGAGGAAAACTTTTGCAGTGAAACATGATCTTCTTTTCGCTCTTACAGCGCTATATGAAGATCTTTCTATAAATCGAACCAAGTTTCAAAATTGCCAAGCTTTATGCTATCAAATGGTTGACAGAATATTCAATGAGAAGCCGTCTACAATCCTAGCTGAGCAGAAAATGCGTGCTTTGTGTGGAACATAATCTTAATTCGCTCCTGTAGCGCATTAAGAATTTTTTTCAAAAAAAGAACAAGTGCAGTGCTTTCTCTTTCCAGGAAGAGAGGCATTCTAGTACTCGTCTACCTATAAAGATACAGGGCGTCTCGAACGCTTCACGTCTCAATGTCTTGCTCTTCCTCAGAGCTGATTGATCCGACTCAGTGGTCCACAGTCGTTCGTCCTCGCGATGATTTTTCGTAGTTGTATGGTGATCGATCCTCTAAAATACACTTCGTAATATTTTTTGAATTTTGTTCACTCCTCATGGACTTCCATCGCGATAGTAATACCTTATCTTTCATTAATCATCTGTTTTGAAACATATTCGCTTTGTGTATTTGAGGTAGTGAGTTCTTTTTATTAATTAACCTGTTTTTCTCTCTGTTTGTTCGTCTATTGTTTGAAGTGCCATCTTCGACCTTTTGCAGCGGAGATTCCACATCTTCAATGTTGAAAACGTGGAGTAACCACAATTGCTTTAATGTTTTTGCATTGCTCTGATTAAAAATCTGGTTTCTTGAACTACTTTCCAGCGTTGTCAGTAGTCGTAGTGCGTGTTTTTTCCAATAAATGATAAGCAAATCGACGGCATATAGCTTTGAGAAAATTCTTTTTCATCAATGTAATGATATCGACTAATGTTTGCTTCAATTTCGATAAATCCGCTTTCGGTTAAAATTCGGATTTGAACTCAGACATAGTGTAGCCGAACAGCCTAAAGCTCTATTACATTCAAGATGGGAGAGGCCACGAACGTTCTCTTGCTGTTGACGACATTGATTTGAAGGTTTACTTGGAAGCAATTGCATGTGCATTTGTTCGAGAACTTACAAATCGCTATAAGCATCTTAATAGTTTCTTTTAGAACATTTAAAGAAGTTGGAAGGTCGAAGGAACTTGAAAAATGGATGCTGCACGAAACAATTAAGAAATTAGCCGTTTTGAGATAACGTCGACGTTCAAGCTGAGCGAGGACGACCCATTTCACGAAGTCATTGCAATGTGGGTCAATGATGGATTTTCTATGATAAGCGGAAACGATCAGCTCGGTCGTTGGTTATGATGAAGCTTCGCAGCATTTCTCAAACGAAGTTCCACCAAATAAAATTTTACCGTCTGTTCATTTTTCGTTCTCAATTCTAGTGTTTCTTGAGACCATGCTCAAAGTTTAATATGCCTGGCACTTATTTTTGAGCCATGCATGTGGTCTGTTATGTGCACTTAAACAGTGGAGAACACGTGTTTAGGCCTTCAAGCCCCTTCAGTTGCACGGTGCCTTTTCGTTCAGTCAGTTCCTCGGGGTCTCAAAAAACAGTTGAAATGGTAGGTATGATATTTCACTATTACCAGCCAAGAGCAATCGATTGTGCAACACTGCCTGTTCGGTGATTTCATCACTTAACGGCGTGTGTAAATAATTCGTCTTCGGTTCTTTAAGTGAGAGGTGAATTGCACTACACATGTGCCTGCAATAGACCAAATGCATGCCTCAAAAATTTCTATCAGGCATGCTCGATAATCTACGGCTGGTTTAATCAATCAAGTCTCCTGAGTCCGAGTGAAACGAAAACGGCGGAGAACTACGTTTGGTGAGTTCACGAAATGCACCAGAAGCTTCAATGACTTGACCCCTCACCCCACTGATCAAGAAGAAGGGCCAACCCATCGATATTGCAGTACCAATACTGCTAAAGTTGTACACTGCAGCTTCAAAATTGCTTCATCTGCCATACTTGCCAGACGTCTTACCTACCACTATCACTTCTTCACACGCATCGATACTTTTCTGTGCGAAGAACGTTTCATAAACCAAGCCTTAGCCAGGGGTGCCTTCGATCGTTTATTTTGTATAGCTGACGTTTCGGCACTTTCGCCTTTTTCAGTCATTTTTTTGTGAGCCTTTGAGTTATATGTTGAAGACAAGCTGCGCGGAGTCTTAAAGACTGAGGAATGCCACACGAAACTTATATGGGTCATGTTTCTCGCACTTGCAAGAGTTCTGCTGTTTCCAACAAATGACTTTAGGGCTTAGAACAAAGCAGCTTTAAGAAAAACTAAGCTTTATCGAGCACTCAGCTATCATGAAATAGATGGTGTACAACATCCTATTGTCATCAAGAATTCAACTACTAGATTAACATCGAACAACATCCATTGAAAAAGTAGAAATCCGCAAATGCCTGTCCAGTGACTTCATCGCCTCGAGAAGTTCACAGTTTCGTGCAAAAGATGCAAGTGAACTTATTTCTCGTTGTTAAGAAGATGTATATTTCAATTTTTTTGTTTTTTTTTTTATTGATAAAGTTTATTTTGAGCCGAGATATCCCACTTTGTAGATGCAGATTCAAATCGGGCACTAATTTTGGCAAGACCTTATATGTTGTCATTGTTGGCAGTATGCGACATTTTACCTCTAAGCTTGAATTCGTGCAAAATTATTGCTGGTATTTAGTTTCTTATCCATTTTTATTTACGGTAGGCTAAATCAAGTACATGCGAAATAGAAAGTTGAACGTTGAAATATAGAGCTGTGGCATAGAATGAGCTGTGACATCAATTTTGGCTGGAAGTAAAGTGTTAGAATTTTAGCAAGTAGAATAAAATGATTTTTCGACCTGTCCATCATCATTATTCATTCGTATTTGCTAATCTTATATCTATATCTATTCATTGACTTAAGATTTAGAGTTTCAATGCATATAAACACGGCGATACTCATGTGAACTACAATCGTAGTTGTTCTCCCAATTCATCATTGTCATCTATTGCCTACTTTTATTTTTCCTTCTAATCCATTTGTCACATTGTCGAGTTCATGTTTCTTCTATTTGCTGTTGTGCATATCAGCTGAGAGAATCGATGACGCATTTGATAAACATTCTTATCGCAAGAAGCAAGGAACACATCATCTCAACTCTACTATTGTCCACTTCACGTCACTTTTTTCTCCTTTTTGTCAGTTATGTCATATTATGGTTCCCTATGGTTCGCTTTTGTATCATCGTCTTTTAGAGTTACTGCTGCATTTGCTTCCGTAGTAGTTGCTCATAATTGTGATGGATTCCAGAAAGCATCAACTCTTCAACGAAACGATCTCCAGATTCTCAAGAAAGAAAGGAATGCATTCTCAAGAACATAGTTTACCTTCCGCATTCCAACAAATTCATCAATATATAGACTTATCACCCAAATTCATCTACGTCGATCCAAATGTTTTGAGAGTTACATGGTGTTTATGAATGCTTGAGTGATTGCACTACTTCTTGTTCGTTGTGGCTTTCTCATGATACTCTCCATTTGCATTTCGGCGAACAGCTATCATTGTTTTCCTCTCAAGTATGAATTGTTTGCTTTGTTATCCAGTTTATATTAAGGATATGACAGCCATCGTAAAAGTTCAGCCAGCAATTATCACATTACCCGAATCGGAGGTGCCAAGTGTCAGTAAACCATCGCAGGTCTGTTAATAATTCATTCAACGTTTACATTGCTTCGTTTGTCATTAGGTAGAAATTTTTTTCAAGTACACATATTCTAGTGATGACTTTCCCATAAGATGCACCTAAAGTGATGCTATCGATTTCTTTGCATTTGATTTTAATCACGGTATGCTAGTATCCACTTATTGGAGGAAATCGGATTGCCGAAATATTTTCTAAGAATGGTTAAGCGCAAAGCGGCACAGTATTCTCACCTATTTGCTGCTCTAAAGAAGGAGAACATGTCAAACTCAAATGTCTTGCTGTTCCTGATAGTTTGAGATGAACACGTATTTTTGTTCATCGAAATCTTTCACATAGAATTTTCGCCATATCAAGGAAAAAAGAAGATATCAATGAGGTCGCTGTTGGTTGTGGCTCGTCGATCATCAAACCATAGAGGACACAAAAGCTTTTATGAAAGTGACAGCAGTGAAGTGCAGAAAACCGTCATGTTCAAGGTTTACATTATACTGAAATATGCTGAGAATGAACAGTGTGCGTTGTTGAGTATAGTGTACGAAAAGTGTCGTTCACTGTAAGATCGTAATTGACAGCAGAAGAACTGAAGACATTCCATTCTGAGTTTCTTAAGTAACCTGTTTGTAGTTCAGACTATGGTTTTTGAGTGATAATCATAATTGTTCAAAATGTCATATCGCACGGATTCTAAGATCGTGAAATTTTCGATTTTCCGGTCATGCCACCGCTTCGTAACAAAAATCACCTTATTTTATGTCAGTGATACAATCGAAAATTACCCTAGTCGTGTGATTTCATGACCGTTTTCTTTTATGAGAGTCTTTATCTATAACTACAATTTGATGATAAGTAAGCGAGACATCGCAATGTAGCCATAAGGCTTTTGTAAATGGAAAATGAAAACCGAACATCCGTGGGCGATTGGCACATGCGGTCTTAAGAGAGCTAACAAATCTTACATTTTCGAATTCTAGCATCGCTATCATTAAGGGTATTTGTATAAGAGATTACAATAGTTTGAGGATTCTAGGCTTTTTGACGACAGCATTTACTGTATATGGCTTATACTCACGGTATTTAAGCGCATATTTTCATTTGTGCATTACTGTATCGTAAAGATGTAAACAATTATATATATATATATATATATATGTATAATACGCAGAGATATATTTACCTACGTATGTGTATATGTACACGTGTGTACACTTACATGTATGTTGTATTATATATAGCTTAACCAGTTAACTTCGCCGGGGGCCCACGCCGTGTCGGGCTTCTCCTCCAGCGCCGCCCCCTCCAATCACGTCTGTCTCACTCCCACAACACTTTTCCTTAGTTTTTTTTCAATGCTGTAATCTTCTTCTTTTCGCTACAATATGCTCGAATCACTGACACACCAAATCACATCTTAGCTCATGTAGTAATACCGTAGCACAAGCCATCAATCTATAAATTTATTCATCACCATTTATTCAACTATTTATTTCAATTGTAATAATGTTTTTATGTGATTGGTAAATTGATGGTTTGTGATACGGTATTGCTACATCAGATATGGTATGATTGGTGTGTCAGTGATTCGAACATATTGCAGTGAAAAGAAACAGGTAACAGCGAGAAAAACTAAAGGGAAGTGTTGTGGAAGTGAGACAGACGTAATTGAAGGGAGCGGGGCGGGAGACGGAGCTGGCAACGCCCAACGTGGGTCCCTCCCTTAGTAATCAACCGGTTCATAGAGCCACGACACAGTATTAATCCTTATAAATGCATATGTATGGGTATGGGTACATATATATACATATATTTATATGCATATAGACATGTGATGGGTATGAGGCACATTTATGGACATATATATGCATAAATATACGCATATATGTGACACAAATATGTATAAACATAGATGAGGATATGTGTAGATATATGTATAATATACCCATGTGTAGACTTATACGTACATATATAATGTCGCAATACCGGGTCATGGCTTAAAATGTTCCCATGGCGATGAGTCAATACATATCATATTCACACCATTTTTGGTTCAAATGTAGTCACAAGGTAGCCAACCTATCTCAAAGCTACGAAAGGCGATCACTGCCATCTGATAAGGCTTTGCCGTGTATTCTGAAGAGTTGAAGTAACGAATCCTTTCATAGGTGTAATTAAGCAGTCAAAACAACACTCGAAATGTTCGAAGAAGTGAGGAGACACGATTCGAATGCAAGTTGTGCTGGAATCCGCCTAACAATGTGATTACGGGTCATGTAAAATGTAAACTTTAGTTTTTATAAATGAGTAGATAGCTGTCAAATAGAAATGTTTACTATCTCTGTTATTTGTGAAAGATAAACATCCAAATACTTGAACAGGTTTTGCTTATCGACGTTTTTACACATGTTCACGCTGTACGGATCACAGCATTTCTTGCATTCACTCGTTTTTTCGCGTTCACTATCCACCAGGGTTTTCGAAATTTTTCTTGCATGTGGTTTCCGCTGCTGCTTGCTGATTTCTGCGCCTTGGCCACAAATGCTATTTGAATCCTGGGCGATTCTTCTTCCCCCAAACTCCTGAGATAACCGGGGCACTACGTTCTCACGTAGATTTCAGGTAGTAAGCTTGCCTACGACCAATATTGTGGACCCCACAGTGATGGGGGAATTGTTGGGTCCACTATGGGGTCGAATTAGCGTCTGGAGAGGTTTGGCCGTCCTCATAATGGGCGTGACCAATACCAATGCGCTACTCACTTCCTTATCCGATCTTCAGAAAAAAGAGGTTTGATGCTAAGTGAATGAAAGAATTAGGAAATCGCATGCTGCCATTGATGTCTTAAAGGAAATTCAATATACATGTGTGAATGAATTCGAAGTCGTAGGCATTTGCTTTTGTGTAAAATAAGAACTTTCGCAATGCCAAAGAAAAACAGTTACGCTTAGTTTTGTAAAAAAAAAAAATTTAATATCACATAACCGCAAAACTGAAAGATCACGCTTTTGATGTAGTCCCATCCTGCATGTTTTCTACTGTTATGAAGCGATTTTTCTCATTAGAAAATTCAGGTGGGAATTAAACATGTACGACGCTCATATTTCAGCATTTCCGCACAGCTGTTGTTCTGCAAAAATTAACACGGCTGGATTGGGAGAAGCAAAAGCATCCTCACAAATCTGCGGAACAGCTTATAGAATACCTTCGATCTAAAGGACATGAAGTTGATAGTATGATTGAGAACGATCGAAAGCAAAAAGCAGCTGTCGCGGAGATCCTTTCGAGGCTACGGTAAGCGAATCCTTTGGTATTTCATTAGTGATAATAAATACGAAAATGTCATCCTCCAAACCATTTAACGTCTTATGAAAAAAAGCGAGCATGAAGCTAAGTACTAAAATGGGTCGGGAAGTCACTGACAGGAATAGAATCGGGAGTTGATAACGGCTTTTTTCTAGATCTAACGTTCACAATGTGTTTGTTCTTCAAAAGGCACTTTCTGATAAACTCATTTGCTGAACTGTAGCATAATTGAACCGGAAGACTTACTGCTTATCATAAATCATCATAAGTAATCCAAATACTCCTCATAAGTAGTTTAATGACTCTGGGAAGCTACCCACCGAAACATTAGCCATCACATTAGAGAAAAAACTTCACGAAGGCTTTAAAAAGAAAGGAATAAGAGTAACAAATTTCTTATGATAATCTAAATGAATTTTTAAGTTACCTAGCTTAGCTTATAGCTTAGCTTAGCTAGCTTATAGCTAGCTTAGCTTAGCTTATAGCTTAGCTTTAGCTTGTTAGCTTTTTGACAGTGCTACCTTGGTGTAAATATACGTCTCGGAGTATTGATTGATATGCAAAACATTCCGGTACTTTCTCGCTACCCGTCCTCAGTTCCATCCTTCGGAAGAGGCGCAATTTTGAGACTTTTCTGAAGTTATAAAAATCATTCGATAGCTTGAATCTCGGGAGGTTAGAACATGCACTTTATTTCTGAAATGGCATTTTTGTTGCGTTGTAACAACAATATTATATATAATATTATGTTTCTCATTTGAACATTTCTCCCCAAACAATGCAGTTCCTTTAGACTTTCAGTAACCATTCGATAGCTTAAATCTTAAAAATTCCAGGGATGTTTTTTAATTTTTCAAAACCACCTCTTACTACACTCTAATAATTGAAAGGAAGATTGAGTTTTGCAGATTTGACGCCGAAAAAAGCGCGGTGACTTAGTACCAATGTTACGAAATTCTATGCACATACCGGCAAAGCGCGGTGGTTTGGTGCAATATCACGCTACCCGAAATTTAGCATTCCTTTGACTGGTACAGCGCACCAAAAACTCCTTTTCAAAAATCAAATCTATCATTGGATTTATCGAGGATTTTATCTTTGCTGCTATAGCGCAGTAATCAGGCTATTTGGAAGATAAAATATACATTGAAATTTTTGAGATTTGAGCAATTAGGTAATTACTGAAAATAAAAAAGATTTAGGCGCGTTTTTTTTCAAGAAATCGAAGGAAGGTACGGCTAACGTAAGTGATCCCAATTTGCAAAAATCAATCCTCCTTTACTGTTCCGGCGTAATAGAAAAAGTTCATTTTGGAGATCAAATGCATTAGGGAATCATTGATAATTAAGCTGTCGAATGATTCAAAACTCAAAGAAAACTAAAAGATGGGTTATCCCGAGGGTTCGCACTGGCCACGGATAACGGAACTAATTCAACATTCGACATCAGACCGGAGTTTATAGGATAAATGTACAGTAGATCTATTTTTCTCTTGATATAATTAATCTATTAATAATATTCATATGATTGGGTGTATGTTTGTTCGTGTTTTTCAAAGTAACTCTGCAAAAAGTAAATGGCATTACCCTCCTTTATATTCAAATGTTTTTTAAAACTTCGCTCAAAACAGTGTGATCCGACAGCATATTTTTAAGCTTCTGATGAAGTCTATTGTGACACTTATAGATGCTGGACACGTGTTTCGGCCTTTCAACCTCATCAGTAGAACGATGATTTCCGTTTGAGCCAATGCTACTGATGGGGCTGAAAATCCGAGACACTGGTCTAGCACTTTATAAGTACCATAGCAGGCCTCTTAAAGGACTTAAATATGCTGTCAAGATGTATTTCAGAGTATGCATGAAATTACTTTATCGCTGTCATAATGAAGGTTTTGTGATTATCCCATGTCTTCTTCTTCCAGTTCTTTTCCATGGATTGCAATCGTGCATAACAAATTTTAGTTTTTTCAGCTATGAAGTGACAAACCAATATCCCACCTCATTCGCTGGACAGAAACTTTTCATAGGGGTATTAGTATCCATTCGATGACTTAAATTTCTAGCTTCAGCTTCATGACGGCGGTTTATGAAAAAGTCTTTTTTTGACGTTGCTACGGAAGGAAGTCCCTTGTGTTTCACTCGCGCATTTTTCCCGTAAAATTGAACACTTTCTCTGCACTATCAGTAATCATTCGATAGCGTATTGTCAGCCGATTTCAACGTCGTGCCTATTTTTTGGAGAGACCGTTTCTCTGCAACGCAGCAGGAAAAATAAGTTGAGTTCACACACGCGAACATGTGGCTTTCCGCCGCTGCGATAGGCGGCTAGGTGAGCTGAGGCTATGATCAATCGATTTTCGAACATATGAACGTGTAGAGAAAATTTCGTAAAATCTGAATGTTTTGGGGAGTCATTACTAGAAGCATTTAGGACGTTCTTTCATCCTGAATTCCATCAAAGTGATCATAATGATGATTGATTTATCTGTATTCATGGCAAAATAAAAGTGTTTAGAGCCTTTTGTAGCAAAGTCATGCGTTTTATCTGGAGTTTTTTCTTACAAAGCGGAAAACAATTGCTAATCGGATAACAAAGGTCGCACTTTAATGAGAATGGTCGAAAATCGATTGAACATCTCGTCAGCCCACCTTGCATCTCACCCAGCGGCCCGTGAATTGACCAAAGGCCACTTGCTCGCTTATATGAATTCAACTTATTTTCTCCGCTGCGCTGCAGAGAAACGGTTTTTCCATAGAATGAGCACAGCGTTAGAACCAGCAAGCATTACACTATCGAATGACCACCAATAGTTTACAAAAAAGACCGTGTCCGGCGAAAAAAAGATGCTCATCTTGAACATAATTTTGCTTTGGATTTTATAGCTAATGTAAGAGGATTTTCTCGAAAACCAACAATGTAATGCTCTAGCCAATAATCTAAGCTTTCGAATGATTACTAGCACTCCTATGAACAGTTCACGTCCAGCGAATGAGCTCGGATTTTTGTTTGTCCCTTTATAACCGAAACCGAAAGAAGCCAAAATTTCAATCTTTTCTAATGTTTTGTCTTTAAATTTCTTCAACATCACTCTGTCAACAATAGTAGTCTTGCCTAATTGTGTTGAGTGATATGCAAAACTTTCACCCCGGATAGGGTGGAATGCGGTTCGATGTGACGTCAAAGTTTTACACATCACTCAACGTCATTGAATATTTTGATAACACGTTTTGTCTTTTTTTGAGCTCTGGTATGGCACTGATACGGTACTCGACGGCTGTTTCGCCTTTCCAGGCTCATCAGTAATACGGTACCTTTCGGTTCAGCCGATCCCTTGCAGGGGGGGTTAGATTCCCTACTTATAAAATAATCAAAGTCGAATTATCGAAAATAGCTCAAAACATGTTATTGTTTATCAGATTATTGTTCTTGAACTAGGGCTATAGAAACAGTTGAAAGTAAAGGTATGATTGGATATATTTGTAACATCATAACACCTCTAATAGCGAGTAAGTAAAAAGAATTTTGACTGACCTTAAGTAGTAGTCTTAAACTTCATGTTGACGTTTTTATATCGCTATGTATTTCAATAATTGATTCCCGTGCAGGTTTTTCCATGCTGAGGAAAATTAGACATTTTTCTTGGGCAATCCAATCAGGAGCGATGAATAAAAGCTCACTGCCGTCATGACAACGTTGTAGTTGCTACTAGTTGGAAGATTATGCAGATTTAGAACGAATTTCGAGACTCAATGCTGCGAAAATTGTTCAGTCACATTGTTATGGGAATTCTAATGAGCTCAACACAATAACAGTGAATTATGGCGGGCAATCTAAGTTTTCCATTTAGGTATACTTGGACAGCATCCTTTCTACACTTGTGCCCATTTTAGTTTTCCCTCTGTGCGTCGTAAATTTTCTTTACGTGTACATTTTTCTTTATCGCAAAGAACTTATCAATTACTAAAAGTATTCAGCAACTTATGTGACGTAGTCTTTGAAGAAATGCTAACATCATGACGCAACTGGTGGATCGTCAGTCGTTGAACGAAGCAATTGCATGGGCGGATTTGGTAGTGTCGGCTGGCGGTGATGGCACGTTCCTAACTGCGGCTGCTGCTGTCGCTGATCGTACACCTGTCATCGGCATCAACACAGATCCTGTTGGGTGCGTTCCACTTGCTTTCACACGTTCCATTATTTTTTTCAAACTGTTTCTCTTAACCTGACGATGTATTTTGAGTCTTTCTTGAGGCCCGTTATGAACATTTATACAGTGCAAGACACGTGTTTCGGCCTTCGAGCCTCTTTTAATGCTGTAAATACCTGCTCCTTTATTTTTCCCTTAGGTTTCAAAGATACATTATCTTTATTTGAAAATGTGAGATGGTTATCATGCTAGATTTGAACCATGGTTGAAAAAATAATAGAGGTTCCACCTACTGTCTTAATTTTTGTTAGAGGAGTCTAATAAAAATATGAGCCAATAACTTTGTCGGATTTGTAGAGGATTTGTAACCGTATTTAGCTCTGAAGGATATCTTTGCATCGGTGGAAAAAATCCTCCACACGATCTGTTTCAGCGACTTGTCGAAGGAAAATTCCAGTAAGTCGTTTCTTGTAATCGAATATAATCATTGCACAGTCTTTCCACTAGATATTAGTACATTCATTTTTGTAATTCTTTTTGGCAGCCTTTTTGAGGGAATATTGTTATATCACGTGAGACTAATTTAGGCCCTTTCGAGATATGGTGTGTCCAGTGACTTACGTACGTTTCGGCGGTCAGAGCCCTTGATCAGAGCCAAACGCTTCACCAGTCAACTCTATTTATTGATAGTAGGGAAGGGAAGACGTATATGTTCGGACCAGAAAATGTAAAATTTTGTCCGAACCATTTTTCACTGGATGACTTGCGGGTATTATCAATTATATAAGCGCGTACGTAAGTCACTGACATACCAAACCTAGGAAATACTCAAAACATTCTCTTAAAATAAATCAAATTTCAACGAGGTTTTTAAAGACAGTGAGTTGAAAGGCATTGTCTACATAAATGATAACAGCCGTAAGCTATAGAGTGAAAAACGGTTAAAATAATATTTCACGTTGTCTGGTCTTAACATGCTATGTCTCCCTATCCCCTGCTATTAGTAGGGTTGACTAATGGAGCGTGTGACTCTGATGAGGCAAACGAGACCGTCGAAGCATACGTAAGCCCTCACATATTAAGCCTAGAAAAGCTTAAAACTTAAAACGGTTTCTTAGAATATCGATGTCCTACAAGGAGGTTTTTTGAGAGTTATAGATCTATATCTAAACTATATTTTGAACTGTAGGTTTTTGCGTCCTTCTGATTTTCCGTAATTTTTTTTCCGTGGCCATACGCTTTTGGTGCATCTAACTCTTATGTATAAAGGAACTATGACTGCGAAACATGATTCTCTTTTCGCTCTTGCACGTTCCTTGAAAACGTTTTTGAATACTAACTGTAGAATCAGCATTGTTGCAATTTGTGCTATCGAACGATAACTGAAATATTAGCAAAAGTATGTTCACAGATTTCGCCTAACAAACAAAGCAAACCGAATGTGAAACATTATAATACTTTTGCTGTTACAATGCAATAAAGAAAGCTTTTTGGAAACCAAACTCATTATTGAAACCGTCGAGATTCAAGCTCTTTAGCAGTTACTGAAATCCTGAGAATAAAGCTTTTTTTCTCAACGAGAAAGGTTTCTTGAAAAATCGTGTATGTTTCTGGATACACGAAGTCGTGAAGAAGTTAGAAAGTCGGAACCGAACGGATCCTTAAAAGTTTTTAACGTACTCACAGCCACCAGAAGCATGAATAGTATTTACTCGATACCATAATATCCTTCTGTCATTTGCTTTCTTGTTATAAGATAAGAGCCTTGGTGCATAGAAAGTGAAAAATACGTTTCATGGGCTCCAAGAAATCAGAATTCCAGTTTGTGCAATAAATTAGCTTCCACGTTTTAGCGCGAATATTTAGACAGTAATAGTTTTATTCTGACTATTGGAGTCTAATACAATAAGAGGTGAATCGGTTGAAAGCGAAAATTAATTTCGCCTCAAATGCATGATGCTTAATGCATTTTGTGGACGTTTCGTTGGTTTTGCCTTCTCAAGATCTGAAATGGTCAACTTAGTGCAATTTCAATCATCCAAATACTTCCATAACCCTATCACTAAAATTTGAAAATGATCCACATGAAGCACCTCATTATTATTCGTGATTTTACAAAATATGGGGGACATTTTTTTGTCGTGTGATGGTGGTGCATTGGAAATCCATGTGAAGTCTGTAGGGTTGGTTTCCACGTGAAATATTCCATGAAGAACAGATGGGAAGCAGTGATTTTCTGAAATGCTGCTTATAATTCGGAGCGACTAGAATCTCGATCTTATTATTTCACTGCTCTGGTTACCGAGGTTTCAGCTGACAAGGTTGCGGTTAGCTTGACCATTTCTAGGCTAAGAACAAGGCAAAATAACCGCAACATCAGTCTGTCTTAACAAAAAGAGTAATAAGTTCTCGCGTCTGCTCACTTAAAATGGTAGTGTTATATGAAATTCGAAGAGACACTCTCACCTCGAAAGGTAAAAATATTAGGTGGGTGCAAACGTAATTGCGAATTATGCAATGTGTATCTGGTGTTTGATATTGGGATATATTCTTGAAGGAATGTGATTGTCATCATTGTAATGCGCATTTCTCGCTTCATGTTCAGTTTTATGACGTTTTACTTGCTTAATTCTTTTATTTTGGACTACGGAATAAATGTTAGGCAAAAAACATATTCGAGCCATTTTCTTATGAGTTCAAAATGGTTTGTGAAGCAGCAGAGACAACTCCCAACATTAAGAACGCATTTAGCCGAAGAACTGTTAACGAACCTAAAGTGCTGTTGTGGTTCAAGAAGATTCTTAGAGGAGACGAGAGTCTTGAGCATGAGGAACGTAGCGAGAGTCTTGAAGATGAGGAAGGTAGAAAAAAGAAGAAGCAAGTTAACATCGACCAGATGAGTGCAATTATCGAAGCTGATATTCTCAAGATTATGCGAGATGTGCAGAATAACTCAGCGTTGACCATTCTATGATTGTTCGCCATTTGAAACTACGGTATCAAAAGTAAATGCGGTTTCGTCATGATCTGAGACCGCAGTCACTTCTGCACCAACGTAATATGGTAAACTTACTGTTGTAATTTTCCACTATTTTCTGTGTTAGTGATGATACCTATCTTTGTACTTGATGTTATGAAGATAAATCACTTGGGAAATTTCATGTATGCAAATCGCAATCGAATTCGAGTCACCGTTCTGAACAGAGAAACGGCGATGAAAAGCGGCTGTATCTTAGCGCTGAATGAGGTGTTTGTGGGAGAAAACGAAGCGGCAAAGGTAACTGATATGTAGTAATCGTAAAATCGCACTGATTTATTCCGTATAAATGAGCGTTAGTGAATATGCTGGTTCTGAATTTTTTTAGTCGTCATTGTCTGGAATACTTCATGTATAGAGGTGATTTGGTTTGTGGTGTCTCAACTGTTGCTTGAGATTCTAGCGTTTTCTCTCCTCACAGACAACGGGGAATCGCTGAACCCAGCATGGATCCTACATGGATTTCGAGATATCGTCGTAATAAAAGGCTTTTAAGTCTTTCCCGCATGCTGTCGCCAGTTGTGATTGGAAGGAAAGTTTACCATGGCGCGTAGAGAAAGACACTGTGACTATGTCAGAAAATTAGCAGTTTCTATGGATGCTCAACCTTTGTGCAGTTAGTTTCAAGTAATAATCAAGTAAGCGTTTGTAGTGACCAACACCAAAACAAATCACCACATTTTCATCTGTTAATCATCTACAAACTATTGCCGTGACGTGGTGCACCCTTATGACGACGTAAAAATCCCACTAGAACCGTAGAACGATACTAAGCGCACGGTAGAGATTTTGTGAAACCAGCGTTAACATCTAAATTATTGCGAAATGTTTGAAGCCTTGCACCATTTTTATGGAAGTTAGACATTCATGTACCAAGTAAGTAACTCTTCAATGCTTCAAGGTTTCCACGTACTCGATTTCGATTGATGATCAGCCTATGATCAAGCAGAAAAGCAGCGGCCTCATTGTGTCCACGGGTACTGGAAGTACGAGTTGGTAAGTCAATATGTGAATAAAGGCACATTTTACATGAGTAATCTTTACAATTTTTGTTGAAAACAGGTACTACGGTATGAATCGGGTGGAAGAGCAGAGCGTTGCGGCGATTCTAGAAGCTATGCAGAGTCTCGGCGTCGAAGTGAAGGCGAATATGCGCGAGTTAGCTGGCGAGATTGCGAAGAAGATGAACGATAAAATCGTGTTTGAACCCAATCATCCAAGTTTGTCATCTAGATTTTCCGATTTGGTTTTTGCTATTAAAGAGCAGCTACTAGATTTGTAGCAGCATGAGCTATTTGACTCAAACGTAACAATTCTGACAGTATCAGTCATAGCTCACGTGTTTCGCTACTAACCTTTTTTTGCCTTATGTTTTGTGTCAAAGCAACGTAAAATAACGACCGTGATGAAAAAGTATGGCACTAATTCGAACAAACAGCAGAGGTAATTGAAAGTCGAAAATGAATAAGTCTATGTAAGTTTGTTACATTATACTAGATCATCTTATCATGACGTGATAATATGTTTTTGAACCTTTATAAGGTCTGGTACGGCACTTATACAGTACTAGACAGCTGCTGTTTCGCCCTTGCAGGCTCCTCAGTAGCACAATGCCTTTCGCTTCTGCTGATCCCTTGCATGAGAATACCCCTACTTATAAAGGAGTCGACGTCGAGTTATAGGTTGGAACGAAAGTTCTTCGGCACTTGTAGAAATTTAAGATTTCTTCATGAACTCCATACAAGAACATTAATAACTATTCTTCAAAATAAAGGCCATCGGTCTGCCAAGTTTCGGATCTGATCAAAGTGCCATTCCTCGATTTTGGATCAAACGTGCTTCATACACTTCATCTAATGATTCAAGTCGGCGACCCTCCAAAAAGTGTTGCATTGATGTGAGAAAAAGACCACAGTCGGATGGAGCGCAATTTGAACTGTAGGCGGTATGCGGCAGAACTTCAACGCCGTCCAATTCGTCAACACGTCTTTGGTCTTTTTGGTAGTGTGCGGTCTGATTTTGTCTCGCTGCATCGAAACACGCTTTCGGTTGACCAAAACGAACTTCGATTAAATCGTTGAACATGGCGGAGGCTTGTAACACAGTGAAAATGAAGACAAATAATATTTAAGCCTTCACTGGAAAATCCCACATTAGGAACTATAGTAATCTTGTGATATCATGGAAGATATCGCATGCTTATCAAAGTGCTCCAGAACTTTCCTTCAAAGCGTAGTTTTGCAGTGACCACAGCAGCTTATGACCCGATAGAATGAATCACGACGCCTTTATTCTCGACTGTTTACATTGACTTCGCTTGAATTTGCAGTGACCACAGCAGCTTATGACCCGATAGAATGAATCACGACGCCTTTATTCTCGACTGTTTACATTGACTTCGCTTGAAAACAATGGCAATCTGGTAATGTGATAGCATGATGGGGAAACCGAAAGGCACCGTGCTACTGAGAAGCCTGCAAGGGCGAAACAGCAGCTGTCTAACACTGTATAAGTGCCGTACCAGACCTCATGAAGGGATCAAAACATGTTATCATGTTGTCAGATTATCAGATTGTTAATGTTTTTTAGCGTGGTCTATATAAACAATAGGAAGTAAAAGTATCTTATCAAAGGTATTTCAACGACCTCATTCCAAAAGAAGCTGGGAGAAGATGAAATAACTTAAATCAATTTGCAATCTATTTCAGATTTTGCGTATTCAATTCGTGAGCCAGTTTTCAACGCGACCTACAAGAGGACAAATGTGCGTGGTTTTGCTCGGCGTATTCGGCTGAAATCGAAGTGTTCTAAGGGATTTCTGGTATTAGACGGTGCGACGAAGATTCCGTTCAACAATGGGACCGAAGTGTTGCTAGAGATTTTTGAGGCGGACGCTCTACGGACTATCTCGTTGTAGTATCATGGACAATGCTTTCGCAACAAGTATTCCTTTTCCCATGTGGTAGTTACCTTTGAACGCCACAAAATCTAAAGGTAGTTTCAGAGTGTGGAACTTTGAAATCTGTTCTCTTAAGTATGTAATGCTAGAGTTACTTCTCTTATTACGACTATCTGAAATCTTTCTGTAGCACTCGTAATACGTTTGATTGATACAAGGCGTCTATCCATATATAGGACTAAGTTCTTTGTTCAATGTACAGTAGTGACCGCATTCACGTATAAATTATCTAAGCTGCTCTTCCAAATCTTTTTTTTTACTGATTTTTGCGTTCCTTCAAGGTCTTTAATGAATTTGATATGATTATAACTGCTTATTAATAATTGGTAAGTAGCAAGTGTCTTTTTTCTTAGTTATTCACTTTGTTCTGCGGCGTCGGGTTGATTATCTCACACAAGTTTTCTGTGATATTATCAAGAAAACATAAAGTGTTATATTAGTTTAGTTTCGATGTAAAGCACTGCACTGATTATACTCAAGCGGCTATTTCATAACTTGTCCAATTACATATTCGGGCGCGAGTAGATCTTCAAGCGATTCGTTCTCTCACATCAATGGTCGTCGGTTTTGTTTACGACATGAAAAATTGTTGTATTATCCTTTTGATAGCAAGTTCAGTAGTTTGAATATTTTCTTCGTCGGAATACTGAATCAGTCGTGCTATTTGTGATTCAAGATCTTTAGAACAGATACTTGCAGCCGTTGTGAATTATGAGTAGATTTGTTTCCTATTGCCTAGGAATTCTACTTCACTCCAGCGATTTATGTGAATGAACGACCAACCAATCAAGGACGGTATAGTGAATCGTATCCATGGTACTCGTTAGCCATGTAAAGTGAATTTCTAGTCATCCGACATGGTAATAGATCTACTGAGATGTTGTCTTTCTGTAGTGCTCAAAAGTCCAGCACTCTTGTTGATAACTTCTTTTCTCTTAATACTGTTCGGAGAATATTGGACAATTAGGCTAAAAGTCGAACTACTCTAGCATTTCAAGAGCATATTTTCAGCTTTTCATGAGGTCTGTTATGAGCACTTTTACAGTGTAATATACGTGTTTGGGCCTTGCGGCCTATGCTGTCAGGATGTTTCATCTTTAAGCGAGATCTTAGAAAACAGTTAAATATAAAGGTATCATAATAAAATACCAGCTTAGAGTAATCGACTGTTAATCACTGCAATATCCGGTGATCATGTCACTGAACATGCAGTGATATCTTATCCATGGAAGTGAATTTCCTTTTTACACACGATGTAACGTGTTCGTCGACGACGCCTTTATGTAAGAGGGTTCTCCCACAAGAGGGAATCGCTCAGACGAGGCGTACTGTGCAACTGACGAGGCTGCAAGGCCGAAAAACATGTATTGCACTATATAAGTACGCATAAGATGCCTCATCAAAAGCTCAAAATATGATGTCAGGTTGTATCAATTTTGAGCGAGATTTCAAAAAACAAGTGCAATGAAGAGTACTCCAACATCCATTATTCAACTTTATGGTACGAGCTGAACGATCTTTCTCAATTAGCAATCATATAAAAACTAAAAATTTTTTTTTCCTACTGGCAAAAAAAGGATATTTATTGAATAGTGACATGTATTCAAGATTGTTCTACCTCTGCATGTTTTCTCGAATATGTTAATAGTTGTCTGTTGCACTGCATTCGAAGAATAACTGTTGATTATATACTCACGACAAAATCAATTATTATAGATTCACTCTATGTAATCTACTGTTAAGGCAAGGCCACGTAGGAAAATGCTGTAAGTAATTGAGCTGCATTAACTAGAGTTTATTAGCACACGAGGATGTAGCACTTTTCTTCTGTTTTTCTTCCCTGATGCACCTCCCTGACTCACCTTTGAGAGGGAAATTGAAATGATTTATTGCATCGTACAGAAATTAATGTTGGAATCTGGTAAATGTATCTCTTGAGATGTGAGTGTTGCGGTTGTAGATGAACCATTTGGCGCGTGCGAGTCTTTCCGTTGATAAGAGCTCCAAAGATCTTTTGGACAGTAGATCGAAATCTACATGGTGCAATAATATTAAATGCCAACAAGTATTTACTCATGTGACTGTCAACAACACTGCCATAGTGTTAACGGAGCAACGATGAGGTGTTAGGAGTCGGTCTACAAAGTATTGTTTCGCCATGTGCCAGCTAATATCAGCTACAGCAGTGTGCGATACCTCTGAACAAAACAGAATTAATCGTTTGATCATAGGTCATTAACCGTTCAGCATAGAACGGCAGTGTCGAGTGAGTGTACTTCACTACAGCGATGCTACTTTCCATTTTATTGACTAGATGGAAAAATGAACACTACTTTGGAAGACCGAGCTGCTGTGAACGATCGGCTCAATTCACTGTGACTTTAAAAAGCGAAGGCTTCTACTGCAATGAAAGTTTTGTAACAATATCATCTTATCTCAACCATTTTATAGAATGATGATGTGTTTACGATATGTGGCGAATTTTCGTATCCCACAAAGATCACAGTAGTAATCAGTTTATTTATTATGTGTATATATTTACCAAAACCACGAAGAGCTCAGAGTCAAAGTTCCCTTGTATCCGGTGGAAGCTATGATGAAGATTTGCGAAACACAGAAACCTCCCTCACAATCTGTGTAAAGACGGGTTAAAAATAATAGAATGGAAAAAGCTTACAGCGTTGATCAATCTCAGAAAAAGGCACTACGCATAGACTTCATTGGGTAACGTACAGATGATTTAATGCGTATCATACTTGCATACTTGACCAGTCCGTCTTAATGAGTTGCCCGGGCTTCGGCACGTCTATCCTTCATTTCTTTTTCTCGCAATCGTCGTCTAGATGGTGTTTCAGTTCGACATGGCGGTTGTTGTGAGTCTTCTTATACCATAAGATCGACTGTCTTGAGCCTCGTAATGAACAGTTAAAATAATTCCAAAAAAGAATGGTTTTAGCCTAAACGAAGTTGGTAATCCAGGGTCATACACCGGTGTTTCGGAGGTTTCGGCCTCCTCGTCAGTGACCCCTGCCCCACATTAAGTCTGTCTTTAGAACCTCGTAATGAACATTCAAAGTAATTCAAAAAGAATGGTTTTAGCTCAAACGAGGTTGGTACGCCAGGGCCATACACCGGTTTCCGGAGGTTTCGGCCTCCTCGTCAGTGACCCTGATCTGAGTGATCTGTAAAACATCGGCAGTTGCGAGTACACCTAAATAATTATTATGAACACGTCCACCAACGTGTGAGTGGTCGTCCTAGAAGTATTCTCGCGCAGTCCATTCTACTGTTCTTTCTGTCCATCCATCCTTCGTCCTTGTTATTACATGACCAGCCCATCTGTCTTTCGTCATTAATATGTTTGAATTATTCTGGATCATAAAAATGGAATAAATTGCGAGGATCTGAGCTACGCAAGCGGCAATACGTATGCACTAATTGAACTCAAGAAAATATTTTTCGAGCGTTCTGTAAGTTGTTCGCAGTAATCCTGATATGATAGAGGTGTCTGCCCCCGTCTCTGCTGCATTGCATAGCATTGCCAAAACTGTTGAGTCGCAAGGTTAGCATGCAGTTTGCGTCTGTTATCTGGTCGATGGGTTCTTTGAAAATCCGAGTACGGTCCATGCTGCTCTCCTTCTTCTGTCTAATTCCTCAATATTATTCTCCATCCTTATTGAACGCTCAACGTAAACGCACGACATGGCTTCGTGATCGCAGAACCACCCGTTCCAATTTGTTTACCAATGTAAATTAGCTTTTTCTATAAACTAGGTGTTCTTGCGATTTGACGTCGTCCGATTTGCCTCAGCTCTGCTTCATTAGTAGTTTTGAAGAAGATGACGGTATCATCTGCGAAACGACGGTTTGATAGGAAACTCAGTTATTTAAGTATGCCCTTGTCGTCTCAATCAAGCGACTTTTTTATTAACTGAAGTGCGGCGGTGAACACCTTTGGCGATATCACCTTGACTAGCCCTTTACTAATGGGTGTGGTAGAGGGACGATGAGTAAGCTATATACTTGTAGTATAGTTCCGGTAACAGTCTGGTAAAGTTCTTATGTGATACGGGCCCTTTCCTACATCGACGAGAGCTTATTGGACTGCGTTCGTTTCAGCGCTGCAAAACGCTATTTCATACTAAAAAAACGTCAGGTTGGGGGTAGGCATCTTTCCGACAGACTTCTATCTCGATCGATACCTTCTAGATATGGTTTATGTAATAGAGTCTTTGTCGGAATCCTGCTTGCTTAACTGTCTATGCTTCATTCAAAATCTTCGACATGCGCAAAAAGATAATCTTCGTAAAGAGTATGTAGAGTACACAGCAAGCAAATCGGACCATAGCCACGAAGACCCTTGGTAATTCTTTTTGCAAACAATGACCATGCCCGACGTCCTGCATATCTGGCTGTGCAAATTCATATCTGACTTGTACAATGACCTTCGATAACATACTGATGCTAAAAAGCAATATTTATGGTCTCCAATACAAATTTGCTCTAGGAGAGAGGTTACGCAGAAGTTAGAGGTACCCTGCGATACACAAATGATGGCTGGCCTGACCCATGGCTCTGGGTTTACCAGGCCATTTGTTCCTTTGAGGTGGCAAATTATCACTAGAGATATCCGAGAGGATTACACAACTGTATCCATTTGCCACAAGTCATTCTGTAGGCTAGATCTACATTCACTCACCTTCAACGATGCTCTACAAAATCGGATGCAATGAGGCAACCTTCGAATTATTTACCTCCGAGAGTCCTATCTATCATCCTTCACACGATCCAGTAGCAAGACTTGTCATCAGGATCAGGAGGAAGAAAAGGCTTGGTGAACCAAAGGCACGGGATTAAACCAACGTCCACAGGGGCAATGAAGAGCACCTGCAACCATTGAGCAACGCGCAATCTTGAAGAAGGATCAAATAAGCAAGATACTTGAAAATCTCAAAAAAGTAAAATTTAAGACTTTTTCGAAGTAGAGATATTTTCAAGCTATCCACATCTGTTTTGCTCGGTTTCTTCTGTGCCTCTGATCCAAGAGTTCGACTTTCCATTAACCTTGGCAATATTTATTGATTTATGGAAATTGGGAAAACTTATCGATTAGCTGACGCGAGGTTGGTAAAGCATTTGTAGTAGTTATTAGGCTGACGTTTCGGCGACCCGCCTTCTTCAGTGCCGACGTATGTATTGTTAATCTCGGAGGATCTTCTTTATACTGCCAAGGTCTTTAGAAATTAAACGAATAAAGTGCGCGAGGTCTCGTGTGATGGTGACGCATTCGTCCTTCCGGTTCATTTCGATTTTGGCTAAGTTTTCTCGATTCCATGTACCTCTGTTGTAAGCGTAAGTGTAAAATAACTCCTCTGGTTACTTTTTGAAGGCCACATTCTTAATGGTTAAAGCAGAGCCAGCAGTACGTTGTCTAAGGGAAGATGAGGAAAGTACTTCTCAAAAAAAAGTTTTTTCTTTTTACCATAGATACATTGTGGTCACGATAGAGAGCTTAGTACAAAATCACCCTAACAGCAAAATATTTGGCAGAATCAAGCAGTTAAGCTATCTGTGATCGAATAGGCAATGCAGTCACCATAAAGATCGAAGGATTATTAGTGTAAAATTTTAAACGTTGAACAGTTTTTGAAGGATGCTCCGTGCGTTAGATTTCATAGTATAAATATGTCATCGTAATCGTATTTTCTGTCCTTACATCTTCTACACCTCCTGGAGAGAAAGTAACTACAGGTGAAGGGTTTCGCAGTTTTATGAGTCTGCTGTTAGCAGAACTTCCGCAAAAGCTGACTTTTTCCTAGCTCGATCGATCACGTTGATAAATAGCACCATTCTGTACACTGATTTCAACATCCAGGATCAACATTCAGCAGAAGTGAATGATTTTCATATCGTCGCGTTTACCTTATCTATCTCTCTGTCTCTCTAGCTCTCTCTCTCTCTCTCTCTCTCACTCTCTTTTCAGCTCTTTTCAAATGTTGCCAAGACTACCTACGAAGTGCACTTGTTTCTTATCAATAAGGAAGAAGTTACTGGAATCTATTGTAACATGTAGAAAAGTTTTTGGACTAGAAAACAAGAAAGCGATGAATAATAAACACAATGTACTATAACGAGCTAGTTTTATCAACAACAGCCTTTCCCATCACCGAGTGAGGTTTCTCATCCAAGTAGAAGCCTAGCAAGAAATATTCAACTCATACGAAGCGAAGGCGAAGAATACTACGAACACGAACAACTGTGGACATCCGATCGGCATATCGGTTTCGAAGAAGATGAAGACGTCGGAACATCAGCTGTACAAAGTATGTACATGAACTTTGTGGTATGAGCTAAACCACAAAAAAAATTGTTGACGCAGAAGAAAATCTTGCGGTTTAAGCCGATGCCATTATTATGGTTTTTTTAGCGTATTATTTGATCCGTCATCACAGTGTTATTTTTTCACTGTGCGGATCCCAGTACTTTTAGCATCCAATTTGTTTAATCGTCTTCTTCTTGAACGGTGTGGAATACTGGTTGAACGAGTCTCCTACCATCTCGAGGATAGCCTAGCCGTGGCTTTCCAGAGGGCCTTGTTGTAAACCCCTAACGAACGACTTTAGAAATCGATGCGCACAGAGTGAATCGCGCAATTTTCAATGTTTGGTTGAGGTTTTCTTTTTCTTCATTTAGTGAAATCTTCGGAATTCTTATATAATTCTGATAAGAAAAGATTTTTTCTTGTCGCTTAATGCTTTTGGTCTAGTTATACGAGTTTTCTGTAGAGAAAAACCCTCGTGTACTACGCAATCGTACTGAATTTGGCATTCAAGCAATTGTATTGCATTCTACAAAGGGGATCACAAGGAAGATCTTTCTTTTTGCTCTTCTTTAGTTTTACGACGACCCAAGAGTCATCATAGTAAGTGAAAATTGGAGAACAGCTAGTGATTTATCAATAATTATTAGGCATGCTGTATTCGAAACGTCTTCATCGAAAACTCCTACTATAAGTGTGTTTATATCAATCATTCGTTTATTTCCAATTATTCAAAGTCGACATACGTGAGAAAAGGCTGAGTACTCAGAGAAACTGGAAGAATTCTGAGCCGGAAGGATCAACCGCGTTCAAATAAGAGGCTTAGAATATCAGCGTCATGCAAACTATCGGTCAGAAATATGTATCTCCAGAGAACTATTCGCGTTACTTTTCCCATATCCGCACCCATATTTAAAGAAAGATATTTTTTAATATTCCTGTTTTGACATTTTAGTAATTCATCGACAGTTTGAATATCGCGAATGTGGAATGTGTTTTATTTTCTAATGGTTTCTACATAGTACTGTAAAGGTGGAGGAAAATTTTCTTTCACAACCAAGCATTTTTCGCTAAACAGAGGTTTTCATGCAGATTTTCAAAAACCACTCGATAGCGAAAAACTCAACGATCTCAATGATAACCTTGTTTCCTGAAAAGGACGTTTTCATGCGATGTTACAGTTGAAAGATCATTGAGTTTCACACTCGGCGTCGTGTCGATCGCTAAACAGACGATACAAATCCACAATAAGGGCTGCAATTTGTTAACTTTTCACAAGGACTTGGTATTCCCGCTGAAAAATAAAGGATTTCAAGAGAAATCTTTACTCTTTATATCAAAACCCTTTCTAAAAGATTATTCGTAACTCCATTCTTCATGGAGCGATAAGATACTTCTGACTTATAAACTACGCCTATAATTACCAATGAATTACCTATGACGTCCAAGCGCCGGGGTAATATTTGGGCGTGAAATGTGACCTTCCTTTCGCTCTTACAGCGTTCTGTCATGACTTTTCAGAAAGTCAATTGCATAATGAAAATTTTCGAGATCACGACTTTCTAATGACTCTCAAAATTTCAGTGAAGAGCCACATGGAAGCCTCAACTGAGTGAATGAAGAAAATTGAGTGTAAAACATGATTTTGTTTTTTCTGCTGCAACGTAATAAAAAGCCGTTTTCTGAAAATAAGCAAATCGTTGAAATCGCTAAGATCTAAGCTTTTGAATGATTGCTAATATCTGAAAGAAAATTTCTATGTAACGAGTAATCCGTTCAGAGAATCGTGTACCCCAGCTGGTACACGTCGTCCCTCAAGGGTTAAGGTCCATACTCGCCTTCATTTGAGCGCAACCAGTACTTTCAGTTCTTTATTCGGCTATGATTGTTGGGCGTTTAAACTTTTCGATGCTACTGCCTCACCGTCTGCGATATGGGTGTCCATGACTTCTTCGCATCAGACACGCTTGATTTGACGCCTCTTGATAGTAAACGCACCTGAACAGAGATGGGCTGAGTAGCCATTGTCGGAAAATGCACTCTTCGGAGGTTACTGAAAGTGTAATGCTGTATTTGGTTGTCCAAGATATTCATAGAAGGATAGTTTCGAAGAAATGATGAAAAGTTCGTTTTTCTACACACTGTTCGAATGAAGCTTAAGAGGAATTGGCACACGGATGTGTCAACATGTTTAGTTTTTTAGAGTATAGTACAACATTACTCTCTATCACCTGTATCACCTGTCGTCCCGCTGATCGTCGAGTGACTGGAGTGAGCACCAGCAACACTTCAATTTTTCCCTGTTGCGCGCAAGAGCAGCCTAGTGGGTCCGTCCGCGCTCTAGGGATTCGCTAGGAATCATATCTTTCTTGCAATATTTTCGTGAAAGAAATCGGACCATCGGGTCGGTGGTCTTTCTTTTAGAGCGCTTGATATCTCAAGGAATCCAGTCGGTAACCGACTCTCGTCCATCGGTTGTCATTGAAGCGCATCACGTGTCCGGCCCACCTTATTTTCGATATCCTGGCGTAGTAGAACGGCGTCTCTGATTTTCGATCGTTGACGTAGGTCGGAACTTCGGATCCTTTCTCTCATATGCGAGATACGAGATACTCCTAGTATCGACCTTTCGACTGCGCGTTCAGCAACGCTAAGTGCTCTTTCGTCCTGCTTACGTAGCGACCAGGTTTCTGATGTATACGTTAGGGCAGGGATAATCGTCGAATCGAAAAGTTCGGCACGGAGTCGGATATTTATCGTCCTCTTCACTACATCCTCAGTGCTCTTAACGTTCTCCAAGCCGCTCGTTTCCTCCTGCTCAATTCTGGAGCTAGATCGTTCACCATGTTGATTTCACGACCTAGATAGACGTAACTGGAGCATTCGGAAATGTTCGTTTTGTTGAGCTTTAATGAAGCATTCGAATTCCATCCGTTTCTTATGAATATCGCTTTTGTCAGATTGAGTCGAAGGCCAATATTTCATAGGCGTTGTCGAAATCGGTCAACATTCGTTCTGCTTGGCTGATGCTTGGTGTTATGAGGACGATATCACCAGCGAAGCGAACATGGTTTAATTCTCGACCGTCACTCCATATCGTCCCATTCTAATGCTCACATGACGTTTGTAGGGTGGCAGTGGATAGCTTTGGTGAAATTGTATGACCTTGTCGAATCCCTCTTCTTACGTCAGTGGTGAATATTGCTGTATGATATGGGCGATATTTTGGTCGTAAAATCTTTATAAAGCTTACGAAGGATCATTACGTACCGAGTAGGGACGCCCTGGTTATCCAGAGCCTCTATAACCGCTTTTATATCCACTGAATCAAAGCTTTCTTCAGATCGATGAAAGTGAGACAGAGTGGTTGTTTGTACTCTCATGAAACATCATGAGTCTTGTAATCATGTGGATGTGGTCTATGGTACTAAATCATTTTCGGAAACCTGCTTGTTCGTACGGCAGTCCTTCTTCCAGTGTACTATGAATCCTGTTTAGGATGACTCTATTGAAAAGTTTACAGACAACGGACAACAAACAGATTGGGCGATATGCCTTTGTCGTAAAGGTCTCCCTTTTGAACAACAATATGATCATGTTGGTTTTCCATTGAATCTTGCATTCTGACAGGTAGCGTCTGGTTCTAATCTTCTGTCTGGACCGGGTGTTGTTTCTGTTCTTCACCGACGTTAGAGAATGTCCGATCTCAGAAGGGAGGACCGGTGGAGCGACAGATTCATCGTCTTTCAATTCATATGACGGTAAGAGGATGTAACTAGCAGAGAGATCTCTTCGCTGCTCGCTGTAGTTTTCCGCAACTCTCATTAGAAGAGTCTTCATGAGGGAGGTGCCAAGACGTTGCAGATGCTAAGGGGCACATCATCTCGTAATTAGTCTATTGGTGTTGATGGCTCCCTAGCTAGTTGGCATTCCCGCTGTTCCGATTACCGTATTGAGCTGAAAGTAATAAAACCATCCCAACGACGCCGAACTGCATGAGCGTAATCATGTAGGAAACGATTGCATTGCTTAACAGGAAACAGACATGAATTACTCGCAATATTTCATCCATGCATAAATTCGGATTACGTCTCACCAACTGTGAATTGCAAATTTGACTTTCCGTAAATTCCGTTTTTGCATGTTAGCGGATTGTTTATAATCATTCTATTTTCGCCCATTTGTATTCCATAATCTAAACACAATAGATACACATAATCTCAGTATTTCCACGCGCACTTGAATTTGAGTTGCTAAATTCAATAGTGTGGACACTCCCCCTTTCGCAAAACTGAAAGCTCCAGATAGAAGATGGTTCAACTATAGCCGTCAAGATTTGTAGATAGACTTCGTCATTTAGTTCCTTGTTTCAGTGGCTGCATCTTCAAAATTTCCTCTTTAGAGATGTCTTTGAATGCTAGATGAGTTGCTCATCAATTGATTACTGGAGCAACCTTGCTAAAGTGCCCTCGCTTTCCACCATTATGCAAATTAACCTTCTTGGATTATGAGAATTTTTTCAGACTATTTATAACAAACCAGGCCGCATATAAATGGTTTGGTGGAGGGGAAAAAGCATGACATGTCCTACATACTTAAATTTCTCCCCCATTTATAAGAGTTATGCTTCGAGATAGCGCGGAACCATCCTCAGTTGGTTTTCGTTGCTACATAAGCGTACGATGTTGTGCAGTTGCAGATGGCTGTTGTGTCATGCCTCACAGCAAGCGTGTATTTTCCTTAATGACAGACGTTTGGAGAGCAATGAGAGACGAACTCCATAAGTTCTTCTGGCATGTTGCATTGTTTGCCGATTAACCCCAACGGACGGCTATAGAAATCGATGCACGTAGAGCGGATTGCGCGATTTTTGTTGTTTGATAAAGTTTTTTTTTTCCTCGTTTGCCAAAAAACTTTCGCAATTATCTAATTATTCTGATTGAGCGAGATTTCTTCTACTCATTCATATGCTTTTGGTCTAGTTATAAGTGTTTTTCTGTAGAGAAACCCTCTTTACTATGTAATCGTCCTGAATTTGGCATTCAAGCACTTGAATTGCATTGTACAAAGGGGATCCAAGAGAGATATTCAGTTTTGCTCTTCATTCAGTTTTGCGACGATACCCAGAGTTATCATAGTAAATGAAAAATTGAAGAACAGCTAGTAATTATCAACGAATTATTAGGCAGCTGTATTCGAAGCGTCTTCATCGAAAAACTCTCACTATAACCGAGTCTATATCAATCAACCGTATGTTTCCACTTATTCAGAGTTACCGTACGCGAGGAAAGGTTGAGTTCTTATGGAAAGTGGGAATGATTTTAAG
The DNA here is from genome assembly GCA_019055375.1 of Parelaphostrongylus tenuis. Classification (NCBI taxonomy): domain Eukaryota; kingdom Metazoa; phylum Nematoda; class Chromadorea; order Rhabditida; family Metastrongylidae; genus Parelaphostrongylus; species Parelaphostrongylus tenuis. The sequence continues at coordinate 263,711 of JAHQIW010000415.1, forward strand.
AGGTAAGGGACAACCCACGTTTAAATAAAAAGCTTACAACATCGGCATTATGCAAACTATTGGTCAGATTTATGTGTCCCCAGAGTACTCTCAGTACTTTTCACCTTTCCGTCACCCATATTCAAAAAAGATATTTTTTATTCCTTCTCGAAGTTTCAGTAATTATCAAACAACTTGAATATCGGAAATTTGAAATGTGTGTTTTATTTTTTGAATGATTTCTATATCATGCAGTAAGGGGAAGTGAAATTTTCGATGCTTATATTCAGACGGCGACAAGTTTCTAACTCGATTCTCTTTGCTGGACAGGATCTTCTCATGGAATTGGTAGTAAAATTAGAAAGCTTGAATCTTTGGCTACAAGCGCGCGTTTGCCAGTTTTCGAAACACCTTTTTGTAACGATGTGCCGTCCAGAATAAGATTTTATTTTCCATTCGTTTTCGCCTTCATTTTTTCCCGCGCGTATGAATTGCTGGAAGCACGAAAAGCATATCAGCGTGCAGACGATTTTACATAGCATCAGAATCTGTTCGATAGCACAAATCTTCAACGATCTCAATGATACTCCTGGTTTCTGAGAACAACGTTTTAATGCGTTGTTACAGCCAAGTTCCAGTCTCGGCGCCGTGTCAATCGCGCAGGCGCAATTTACATGTGTCGTGCGGTGCGCGCAGAGTGTGAAATTCAATATTCTTATTAGATGTAACCACGCACTAAAAAGTCTTCTCAAAAGTCAAGCATATTCTTGGAGATTTTTGATATTTGCGCTGTTGCATGGGTGTGAAGGCCTGAGAGAAAAGCCGTGTCCAACGAAAAATACTCAGATGTGCAACACAATTTTATTCTTGTTGCAATAAGCTCGACAAGAGAATCTTCCTAAAAGGCAAGCACATCATTGAAATCCTCGAGAATTTTGCTATCGATTGGTTATTGAACGACGGCGGCCTGTTGCTAATGATGCGATATACATGCACATGCCGGTGAAGGCATACGCGCCGCATGTGCAATGCAATCTTAATTTCAGCGTTGCGCCGCAATAAAGTGATTTCTTGGGAAACCAAAAACATTGTTAATATTTGCGATAATTTGTGATATCGAAGAATTGCTAAATTTTTTGAAGCCGCACAAAGCTCTGATTCATCCTCAGTCAGTGTAATGTAAAGATCTTTCAGAAAATATAATGCACCTCTTTCAAATTTCTCGTTATTTGGGCTATCGAATAACTACTAAAATGTCTGCAAAGCGCGAAAAACACTTTTTTTTTCTGAAAATGGGTGCTGACAGAAGAAGTACCGTATCATACACAATGATGATTTCATGCTCTTCCTACACTTAATCAAGCTACACATTAGGATCACTTGCACATAGATCTCTTTCAGAAGTGTTCAGTTGTGGAACATGTGTTTTCAAGATACGTTTTCGCAAAACAGACGATACAAATGCACAATAGGGGTTAAAGTCTGTTTATCTTTTACAAGGACGTGGTATTACCGCTGAAAATGAAGGATTTCAAGAGAAGTGATCGCCTCAATCAAAAAACCTTGTAAAACGTTCATTCGTGATATTCAAATCTTTGTCTAACGATAAGATGCCTCTTAGTTATGAACATCACATGTAATTACCAATAAACCATCTATGACGTCCAAGTGGCCGGTAGCATGTGTTCTTTTTTCGCTATTGCAACGTTCTATGATAACCTCCAGAGTGAAGAACACAATGTGGCGACAAAAATGCTGGTGGTATCTTTGCGAGACACCCAGGCCGAATGCTCAATGTCTCTATGTACTCGACGGCCACAGTATATTTTTTGAAGTAGTAAATGTCGGCAACATCTCCCTTCTAAATGGTTGATAACTAAAGGTGAGTTGGACGTCCTTCTCGTTCATTTTTACTTATGACCACTCTCCATGAATTACTGCCTTGTCGTGACTGTCGTAGGTTTCGAGGTACTATCTACATCAAGTTGATTCCCCATTATCGTCATGTACGTTGAATATTAGTTTGGAGTTCACTTCAAAAATCTCACAGTTTGAAGTAAATCAATGTCAAAATTCGTCGTTGTAGCAGTAAAAAGGCAAAGTGATAAGCTACTTTTCAACTTGTAGATGCTGGAAATCATTTGATATGGTAATGTGAGGTGCAGTTGCTTCGGGTTTTCGATCGAGAAAATATGCTAAGGAGGAAACACACTTGTTACTAATTTTGCAGATTTCGATATGATCAATGAAGAGGTTCTGTTTCTGTGCTGGGACGTTTTTAATGCCCATACAATAGCAATGTGCATACAGTGTTCAATCTATATACGGCGTCGTTAAGCGAGTGGTTGAATGTCTTTTTGCAAAGAGAAGTCATCCAATAATCCCATTCGCTCGTTTTCGAGCAGGCACTCGGTTTATTCCGTGATGATAGCAACGTACAGCAAATATTAGTTTGCTTTTCCATAATGAATTATTGAATTTATTGCGTCTATTAGTGACGATCGTTTCTTACTTTAGTATTGTACTCTGAATTCATCAAAAATTGATAATAAAAACGATGTCAAAAATTTTTTTGTCAAATCTACAGGAGCGAAGCATGTAAGCTCAAAGATGGGGTCACACGTAGGGCACATTTTTTCAATGTTCAGTTTTTCAGTTCTGTTCACACTCATGCAGTAAATCCTCATGCAGTACTTTGAATCATCCTGCAATAGCCGTGTGGTCGGTCATTCGTTCCATCTCGTGCTTCAACTGAACAAGCTTTCTATCCCTTTAGTCTCAATACCGAACTTGTTTGAGTGGGTGAAGCATTGGTTTGATATGTACGCAGGCTCTTCCTTCGGAACCAATGTCACAGTTGCTTATTTGTATGGGTCACTACAAAATTAGACGATCATTACTTGGTTAAAACTCGCAAAAAATCCAAAGATGGTTTAGCCGTTCTTTTGTTATGACATCGTATCAAAGCACCTAACCTAAATTGCTTTCTTCTTTGTTTGGACTTCCACCTTTGATCAGCAAGAAAATTGCATCGATAAATTATTGAGATTCAATTTCATCCCAATTTGAAAATGGAAGAAGAAAGCACGCGTTTTAGGCACACTCCATTATACTATTGCTGCCTTTCTTTCCATTTGTTGCGTCACTGTTTTCCAATTTGCAGCCCTCAGGTTGACTTTGGATATTGCACAGGCAAAGATTATCAAAATCAAAGAAGTTGCATAGTCTGATATGGATAAGCATGTTTTGAGTCGTTTATTAGGTCTAAGTGCTACATAGGCGCTTGTTTCGTCTAGGTTTTCTTCAGTAGCACAGTGTGTCTGTCGGTTGACTGTCACGCTATCATTGTTTTTGAGCCAGATCTATAAAAAAGCGGAGGAATTGGGAGGTGTGATCGATCTCAGCAGCCATAAGCTCGTCTGCTGGTCTCTGCAGAGTCGGGGGATTCTATCACCTGACTTGCGGTGATTTATTACACGGCGTCGATTTCTTCAAAGAGGAGCGTAGCCTCAAGAGGTCGTCTAAACCGAGGGCCGTGCTACTGAAGAGTCCTGGAAGACGAAACAGGCGTTTGTCTAGCACTTAAGCCTAACAAACAGCTCAAAACATGTTATATCTTTACCAGACTTTCATTGTTATCAAGCGAAGTCTGTAAAAAAGCGGTCGATCGGAGAGGTATAGTTTACATAGTAATAGCCTATTTTACATTGACTGGATACCGCAGTAGGATTGCAAGTAGACGAATGTTTTTTCTACACACAAAATTTCATGCGGCGTGAGAACAAAAATCGCGTTTCGTTTTGCCAATCGTGTTTGCGCGCCGCGATTTCAATTACCGTCCCAAAGAGCTAGAATCCGCAACCACTTAGTTGCCGGCCAATAATTATGTCGGAGAGACCTTGGCTTTTTCTCTTACTTAACACAATGATGTCTTCGGTAAACATCTTTATGAGATGTGTGGAGCAGCGACCTATCGATCGAACTCTTAAAATCCATGTAATCACCAGCAGTTTTTTTTTATTGATCTGTCTTCACACTGTTTCTTTTTTCACTGCGCGGATCCCCGTACTTCTAGCATTCAATTCCTTTTTGATCTTCTTCTTGAACGTGCTGAATACTCGTCAAGCGAGTTTCCTTGCAATCTCGAGGATAGCCTGGCTGTAGCGTAGTTCTTGACTGAAGGAGAGAGTTTGAGATGGAACTTGGCTCTACATGCGCCGCGACGAACATCACAACCACTCGGACACGGCGCCTCCATCGCCAATAGTTACTGAATATAAATGCCATATGCCTCATGAGTAGAGTTTCATCAAATCACCATGCGTCGTTCCACATCTCAAAACTCAATGCTCACTGAAGCCCTTCTGGTATCAATAGGTTGGGGAAAAAGTTCTGAGAAAGTGCCTGTAAAACATTCATTTATGCACCTATCGCACCCGAACAAAGACAAAGCTAATAGTCAAAGTACTTCCCTTCAACTTCAAGCACTTCCTGCCACTTCTCCTGGAAAAGAACACTTCCAGCTGTGTCTTCGTCCCAAGCCATATTGATGCGTTCACTTGCAACCGTTGCATCTAAACCACGCTTGTTAACTCCGTCTTGAAATAAGTAGATAAATTGTATACCAATCAACGCGAGAGAAGAGGGCTTTCAAATGAGCCCAAAAACACAAAAATGACCGCCACCCACAAAAGTTAGAAGCATTTTCTCAAAACTTTTTTCCCAAATCTATTATATACAACGTCTGTAATCTCATAAATGCGGCAGTGAAATGGCAAATTAGATAGTATCTTCTTTACTGGACTAGTCGCATTATCGCCGATGTTTGACTTTTGACTGTTGTTTTCGAAAACATACCACTTCTCTGCTAATTTTGGACCATTTCAGCATTCCAACAATAGAAGCTTGTCTTGTAATTAAGGAAATGAATAACACTTCTATTAATGTCCAAAAATAATTTCGATTATGATTACCGTTCCAGAGTAAGCTAAAATTAAAACAGTATCCAACATAAGTGATGATCTTGAAACTCGACCTTCAATTGACAGCAAGTAAAAACCAATTCGATGCAGACTATATGGGAAGTTGGTAATAGATCATCTGTGTGTATGAAAAGGCTCCGCCGAGAGAGATTCCTTATCCGTACAATGTTCCACTTCACTCTCAATTCTTTCTATTTTGACTGCCACTTGCAGTGGTATGATTTTATAGTATACCAAATATGTGGAGTACTATGCAAAAACGTTTGCGTCAGCCGGGATTCGAACCCGATATTTTGCACAGTACTCCACATATTGGGTATAATATAAAATCATACCATTGCAAGTGGCAGTCAAAATAGAAAGAATTTAGACTGTTTATCGATATCCAATGTCTGTCAACACAAGTGGGTTCAATGCCGATAGCGGCTGCCCCGCCAAACCGTCGACGGTTGGCTGTTGGCAGACAACGCGTTATAGCGTAAATAAGAGTGCTCTGCAAAGCGAGCGCCGGTAGTGCAACAGTTAGCATGCGCTCCCGGAAAGAGTGAGATCTGGGTTCGAATCCTGGCTGACGCAAACGTTTTTGCACAGTACTCCACATATTGGGATCCACTTCACTGTTTTCGACTAGATGCGGCTACAAATACAAATCACTAGTGGGTGGGCGACCACCTGTTGACCATCGACTTGGGACAATTCGGTATTGCAGATGATGAATACGTCGAAACGTTACCCGTATAAGTAACCGTTTACTAACCTTTTGTCACCTCAGTAATTTCAAAAATGTATGAATTATAATGTTTGAGGAGAAACCTTCACGTTTATCGTTAACCTTTCAGTAGTCTGCTTTTTATAACCTCGCTTCGAAAACATTCAGCATTAAGCCTGTAAGGATATTCTAATTCTTTCCGAGTTTAATTAGTTGCGTTACGCTGAGTTCGTGGCTTACACGAGTTTAGGCGGTTTCGCCATCATCAGAGCACTTGGCTTTTACAACAGAGATGGGGCGCCGAAGAAGCTACGCTGTCGGCAAGAAAACCATGGCTGCCACCGTACCTATAGTCAGTGCTTTGCTGCTGAATGTTTCAAAAACGATATCATGAAAAAACAGTTAATGGAAAGGTCATAAATAGTCCCTACTAGTCGCAAGGCATCGACTGCAGGTACGCTGACAGCCATGATTTCTCTTGCTAACAGGGTAGTATTGTTCGACGCCTCATCTCTATCATAAGGGGCGAGTGGCTCTGATGATCGCGATTCCACAGAAACGTGCGTAAGCCAAAAACGAAGCGTAAAGTAACGTACCAGCCTCGGAATGGCTTGAAACATTCTCACGAACCTTGACGTTAAGTGCTAAATGATCTTCTGCTCGTCAAAGACTACTAGAAATTTCGCATTTGAAGATAGAGTGCTGCATGAAAAACATGTCACGAATATCAATCTCACTACATCATAAATGAGAGCAACTGTAAGAACTTTTCCTTTTCCTTGATCTATTTCCTATTATTTATTTTATTAGATGAATCATCACATCAGTATGTGGGACGTGTTTCTGGCAAAACATCACGATTTATCTGATACGATGCGGTTTGAATATGATTCGCTACTGTGGGCGGAGTGCTGGAAGAACACGCCTTACTCACGTACTCAGCTTACTTTATGAAAAAACTATGTTCTTTAGAACACTATTCATTTGGCCATTCATCACTCTTTCACTTACTCCACTTTCTTTTACTCCAGTAAGGGTTTTTGCAATTATATTTCGCCTTTTCTTGAGATCTTACGTGTTTTCGTTTTTACCTTTCAGTTTTAAACGGCTGGAAATGATTATGACAAAATAACATTACAATACATGCCACAATTATCTTTAGATTGAGTAATCAAAGCGGACACCACAAGATCCATTCAATCGTCAGTGTCACACACGGCACGATTTACTGTAACATCATTCTTATTCATAGTCTTGATAAGTCAGCACAGAATGCTTAACGAAACCATCCGTAGCATAAGCTTACTGCCATCCGGCCTTACTGGTGGAAAATATGAAAATTTTCTGAAATTGAGGGTTTGACGCGAGCGAGGCGAAGTTGAAGATCTACAGCGAAAACGAACGACTGTAGGCGATCATTTCGAATCATCGACTGGAGAAGACGAAAGACGTCGAAACGATAGCTGAGTAAAAAGTCGTTAAAATACCCCATGTTACAGGCTTAATTAGCGAACAAAGTAGAAACCTTTTTGATTTAGTGCCAGTTAAGCTCTGTTTGAGGTTAGTCCTCTTACATAACAGTTTAACAATCAAGATCACCTATCAAGTATGAAAACGCCACGAATCACTGGGTCTTTGTGAATCAAACAGTGTGTCAAATAGCGTAAGATTACACAGTTGCCGAAATATTTTGGTGCTCTGATGTTATTGATATTCGCATAGCCAGTATTCTCCAATAGGAGACAGTGAACAAATGGTTAGTTATGCACGCTATCGAGAAACAAGGAGCTGATTAAACCCCTTTTCTAACACTCCCTTGCAGTCATCTGAGAACGCCTTAGCCTGGTTATCTTGAAGCTTCTAAGAAGACTTGGCTCAACTAGCATTACGCGATTCGATGAAGAATACGAAATCCTCACGCAGCAGTTGAAACGACACGTAAAACGTTCGAAGACCGTTAGACGATGTATGCGGGAAACGATTGGAATTCATGAAGTATTGAGATCCCAAGAATACAATTGTGACGCTATCGTAGAGAATTTCTTGGAAATAAATCTGATCAATATTTGTTCGAAAGATCATGACCCAACCAGTCACAAAAACCAAGCAATATACTATTATCAGTACTTGATTGGGTTATCCAAGAAAAAAGATCTAAAGTGCGGCGTAAACTATAACACAATTGAATCACTATGTCGTAAAAAAAAGGAAGAAATGTACCATTGTGTGTTCATCGTATTTTCCTGCACGAAAATGGCTGTTTGCAGAGACAGGGCTTTTTAATGTCGGTTGTCTCCGATTTTGAATTACAAGAAGTACAACGCTGAACAAGATCAATTCTGACCAGTAACAGTATGTTGACAATAAGTAATGCATCTTTGTGCAAAAAAACAAGGTGTTGGTTTATCTGCTAGAGAGATGGTAGGGAATGTCATGTGTACGGTGCGGTTCTAACAATGTTGGCTTCACAAAACATCACAACATATGCGTCGCCCATTACGCCGCGCAGTATCACGGTTATTCATTTATGATAGTCATCGTCGCCGTTTTGACGTTCCGACGTCCGACGTTCTTATATCTATGATGAAAGCTGTTATTATCGTTATGAACTTTATCGATAAATCTTGTCCTCTATCGCCCCTTAGTCTCTCTGACCTATGTAGCCTTGCTTATAGCATAATTGATTGAAATGCGATTAGAGTAAAATTACGATTTCCTCAGTTGTTGATACGTTATAACAGTAACATAGCGGATTATACGAACTTATAAAGTTCAAATCAGTGTGATACTCATTGATTTCTTCGCTGATGCACACTGGAATGTGCTCTTAGTACTTTTAGTTTGATTGCTTTGTAGGGAATTCGAACTAAGAAACCGCATACCATGATTGATGACGGATAGAAGATGATGAAATAAATGTAAAAGGTTCTGAGGCTCACACGTTTATATGAGGATAGCCGTCTAAGTGCCTGAAAAAGTAGATGAAAATATTGTATGATACTTATTTGTTCATTTAATGGATGGTCTAAAATCACTTGTATCATTATTTGCGGATTCCAGCACTTCTTACATTTGATTCTCCCAGCAGCCACTATCCATTAGGATTTTTTAACTTTTGCGTGTCAATTTAGCTACTACAAGCAAATTTTTTCGTCGTGAATAATGTTGAATGCTGGACGAGTGGAGTTCTCCTGGAATCCTAAGATAACTGTGCTGGAGCAATGACCCGTGAATTGGAGGAAGTCAGCTTGTTCCAGGCAGGTCTGGTGCCAATTTTATTACTACAGGGGATGGGAGAGCTGGTGGCTCTTTGGAAGGATTGAACTAATGCCTGGGTAGGTGGAGCTATAAATCTAATAAGTGGGTTTATTTCCACCGCGCTATCCGCTCCGTTTTTAACATCGAAGGCACATCTATTTTATTACTGCTGAGATTATATATACACTTCTGTGTCTACCTGTCAGAACGAATACACAAGAGGAAAAGATGGACATGTAATGAAATGGAATTAAGAAAATGTGTAGTGACGTCATGTTGCTGGGCAAGCACTATTCATTTCTCTCTAGACATGAGTACGTGGTTTTGTCTCTCTTTCACTATTGTAATCTTATAAAGTAGTGAATCACTTAACAAATGAAAATTCGCTCGTTTATAAAAACAGTGTAAATCAAATGTGGATAAGGCATAAGGAACTCATTATAATACTGACAAGGAAATACATTCGATGACAAAGAGACACACAACCAATCACGGAACTCATCACTTTCACTAGCAAGTGTTTTCCTTGTTGATTTCATAGTCTTTTCGTGTTCACTTATTACTCTGAGTTTTTGAGATTTTTTGAGAGAAAATGGCTCCATACATTTGTGAAAGTATTGTAATTGCTCCACAAATTCTAGCCATTTTCTCAAGTTTTCCTTTGTTACACAGTTGCACGTTGATTACATTATTTATTGATGTACGCGTCTTTCGTGTATTTCCCTCTATTTGAGGTCCAGCATATTCGCATGAGATCGTATTATGAAGACTTTCGCACTAGTGTACCAATAGGTGAGTCACATCGTAGACAAATTAGACGAGATGTAGGAATCGTATTCGCGACCAATACGCTAGGTGAAAAACTACATTACGCACCGTTTACAATAACGGGAATGGAACGGATGGTAACAAAAACAAGTAGCACTCATGACTTTCTATCGTGAAATCCCATCCATTTTCTCTCACAAAAAAAACAACGAATCACATGGTTAAACAGCAGCTGATTTCGTATAGGAGAATTTTTGTCCTGATTTCTCCATGGTCATGAACGCAGTTGCAACAGAGTAATAATTTCCTCTAAAAATCTGTATCATTGCAAACAGAAATCTATACCGCAGTAAGTTCATCACTTGCTCTTAGTCTGATGAGATAATGTCATACATTATATTAGTCGCCGATGGCAAAATTTATGCCAACTATGCTGACCCTTTAATGCTCTTGCCCGTTAGGCCAACAAATTATTTTAAAAAAAAATGCTAATTCCTAAAAGTAGAGTCATATTTCTGAAAAAAGCTCAAACTAAGAAGAACTCCGGAAATTATTCAGCACCAACTGCCGTTACGATGGCACATTTGAATCTCCGTGTCATCTGGCATGTAGCCGTACGTCGATTATCCCTATACAATAGAGTCCATATTTTCTCAATTGTCCACGGAAGAGTTGTCCAACGAGTTCTCGCTCTTGCATTTTGTCGAGCATTGCACTATTCCTCTTAGAATATTTGAAGAGCAACAACCATTGGGTCGTTTGTCACACCAATGTGCGTTTGACATTCAGAGGAATCCAATCGGAACGATTTATTTCATGGATTGTAGCTTGAACAAGTCGTATGTCAGGATTATTTTAGAGATTCTTAATTTTCAATCACTGCTTGTAACTTTGGCTTTCCTTTCCCATTCGTGTAGTACGAGATACTCCCACCATCCTTTCGACGTGCTTTTGACACCATTGAACTACATTTCATTGTGGTTTTGTACTGACTAAATTTCCGATGTTTACACTGAGCAGAAGAACTGTTGAATTAGCATGGTGCGTATGGAGCTGGGTGTGTCTCTGTTCTCTGCGAGACATCTCTAATGCTTGTGAACGCCACTTGCTTCCCTCTGCTCGAATCTAGCGCCACTTGTTTCCGAAGTAAGTCCTTTCTTACGGTTTCCCCAACTGGATAGACATAACTAGAACACTCTCAGATATTCTTTCTAGGAGGATATCTTTCTAGGGCTATATTGGTCAAACAGAAACGAATTCGTTTTTCGTGCTCATCGTTTTCGTGAGAGTTGGAAAACAATCTTCTTACAAAAAAGTAGATGCCCGCCAATATTCGTTCCGCCTGAGTTAATATTATGAAATTGATGATATCAGCAAAGTGAAGATGGTAAAGTCTATCGAACCATCAACATTCACATCATCTCAATCTATTTTCTGCAAGATGTTTCAGACAGTGGCTGCAAATAATCTTGGTGAGACGTATCTCCTTGTCGAACTCCACCTGCGTCGACGTTTGGTGGCTTTTCAATTTTCTACGAAGGTGAGACCGAGTAGTCTCCTGTACTCATAAGCTACCTTGATAAATCTCGTTATAGATATGCCTGTCGATATGAATCTTTTTGAAACAAAACTTGTTAACACTGCTGGCCTTTGTCTAGTGCTCTATCAATCTCGCTGAAGACAACATAAGAGACAGCAGTCAGATCGGCTATATTTTCCGAAGTTTTGGATGTATACCTTTTTGAACAGTAACATTGTCTTGCCGGTTAGCAACCTTGTACTTTGTTGCACTAACGGATAACGTGGAATGAGCTGAGACAATGTGATGATGAGAACTGGTGCAAGGTTCGTTAGAAGTTCAGGTCTATATGTGTCCAAGCCAAATGGTGCTCGTTTTTTCAGTGAAGCAAAAGTATGTCGGATTTTCTGAAAGCAGAATAGGTGGAACGGTAAATCCATTTTCATTTACGTTTTGTGTAATGTCAGAAGGTGGCTATTGAAGAGATCCGATTAGTAATCGTAGATAAGTTCTCTACTGCCTTTCTCGGTGCTGTAACTGCTCCGTCAAGCGTCAAAGTGAAATCATCACGGATCTGTAATTGGCGAAATTTTGGCGAACTATGCACATGTTCTTCTCAACCTCTGCAGATTCACGCATACCATACTAAGCTCAACTGTGATTCATTTATTTTCATTTGGACAAACTTCTTCCAGCTATCTGTTTTGTATTCCTCTATTCAGAGACCTCCACTTTCTACAAGACGAACCGATATTCATTCACTTTTCGGAAAGTACCATGATAAAAGGCATTGTGCTGACTGCGACTCATAATAAGATTAATCAGCAGCATGAACTTTAAACCATTCAGTACGACTTTTCATAGCAAATTCCTTAAAGGTACTTAAAAAATTGTCTATATGATTATTGACATCTTTTTTTCACTTGTCATTTTACTGGTAATATTTTTATTTGTCAGGCTGCCCGCTAATTTAACTAATACTTGATGTTCTTAGAAAATTCTTATCCCATATGGCAATTCTTTAGAGCAAACAACAACTTAGGATTCATCAGTCGTCCCATTATTGCAGACGAGTTTGCTAATTCGAATATTTGTTATTAAAGGAGTCAATAAATCGACAAATTTAACCACCATCATGGTCAGTTATGTGCAATCACATATTGGGCAAAGATTTGACGCCTTCCTTCCAAAAATAATTAGGCTGACGATCAATGAAGTTGTTGAGGTCACACTTAAGCTGGTTGTAGTCTTCAAATTTCTTCTCACATAGATGCTGCTTCAGATCAGAAGAAATGATACGGTTGAAGAGCAGTATCAGGACTATAAGATAGATGTGGTACCGTGGTACAGCACAGTTTTTCCAAAATGTGGCGAGTCAAATTTGCAATGTGAAATACATCTTTACCCTGGAGAAGGGCAAAATTGAGATGTATCAGACGCTTATCGTACTACTGCGGCAAATGTTCAGAGTGTTGTTCCCGGCGTGGACGTCGGCATTGATTGTCTGATTGTTTCGGGCAGTTCTCAAAACAGCATGCTCTGGCAATTTCCAGAAAACTGAGAGCACAGTTTTTTCGAGAATGGATTTTGGGCTCTGGTTCAGCTGGCGTGTGTGGGTGCTAATATCCCCTAGCATCCTAGCACTTTGATAGTATCCCATCATATCCCATGCTAAAGCTATCAGGATATTATCCAACATCCATCAGCCTTTTGGCGACAGCCCAATTTTAATACGAAATAAACACTGGACAAACAATACTTCAGAGATAATAATGGTACAGCTCAACATTTGATTTTTTCGATATTTCAAAGGTGGCGGCGTAAAATAAGCAAGATATTCTCAATATTCAATGTCGTTGTAAATTTCCTGAAAAACTTCTTGGAAGCAGATTTATTAATGCTTGAGAAGAATATCTGTGTGAAAGTAAAGAAGTGAATCATCACTAAACTCGCTGATCAAAAGTGTCCAGTTTCTCTTTATGTTGAGAACTGCATTCACTTTGAACGTAGGAAATGACCTTCACCAATCAGATAAACAGTTTTATCAATTCGCAAACGGAAGAGATACTAAGTGATCTTTGTCTTACCTAATTAACCTGGCTTTTCATTTGACTAGCATTGACAACTTAAATCCCATTGGCATGCAATGATTGGCATTCATGTGTACCCAGAATTAATTGACATCTCTCTACTTCAACAAAAATATATTTCAGCTCTAGAGGAAACTCTTCCAAACATGCCACTGGAATATATAAATTTACAGGAGGATACACTTTCCTCGTTATGCATTTATAATATTCCTATGCTCTCATCACTCAACACGCTTATTTTTCAATTTTCTTTCAGCCGAAGCTTCCAAGCTGTTGATCAAGTGCATAAACGTTTCATGTGTAATTCAATAGTATTTTTGCCATCCCGAACTATGCCTCAATTATGTTTTTCGCACTTCAATTTTCCTTGAAATTTCATACGTGGATGACTAAATTACCTAGTTTTTCAGTACTCTTGAACTTCTTATACACTGTAAAGCATATTGACGGTGAAAAGCTCCAAATAGGAGAGCGTTTTATACTTGCATTTTAGTCTTGGCAAGAAATCTCACAAAACATCTGTTTTGATTTTCGCAAAATAGCTCTTCAAAAAAAAAAATCAGCCGTGCTTTTTTGTTTTACTCGATTCCAACCAGCGATCAACATTTACATTTTCCAGGTGTTATCAGTATAAAATCTACTGTCAAAAGGTTCACATCTAAGTAAAAAAAAAAGTTTGGAAATACTGAAATCTTCTTCTTCAACAATGGCAACCTTTGCTTGCTTTATTCAGTTCGCCTATCTAAACACAGAAGCCACTATCAAATGCGTAATGACATTTTTGTTTCTTTCTTTTTGCTGGTAACGTTTTTATGAACATGACGCTTTCATTTAACAGTCATTGAACTGTCATTAAATGAAACCTTTGGGAACAGCGACTGGTGCCCAGCTTAGCTAATGCCTTTATGTTGAAAGTGGGAGCACCAGTTCCGCCCATCATTCTACTGTAGGTATATAGATGATTGCTTGGTTATCTACTTCATTCAGGAGAATTGAACAGATGCTTTAGGCTGTTGAATAAGCAGTCAAAGTATCTCATACTTACTCGTGAGCTAGCGAATGATAACTGGCTTCCTTTTGGAAGGGCAAATCAACCTATGCGATAACGACTACTTTACTAAATGGTACCTAAGGCACGTACTGAAATCGTCCTGATTCATTACCTTTCCTCTCATCCTTACATATGAAAAAAAGCTTGTCAAAAAAATACTCCGTGCAGGCCGGTATGTGAACTGGAAGAGAGCAGAGAATAGAATCAGGGAAACTGGCTGGGGAAATAGCCATTTCCAATGGTACAAATCTGTAACTCCTCAGTCTGAATTTCGCGAGAAAGACACTTCTGCAAAGGGAAATTTCAATAAGAGCAGAGTTTTGTTTAATCTTCGTATCTTTTCAAATGGGATAAGCGCAGCAAGAACTTTGTTCGAAAAGAGTAGCTTTAGAAAAATCGGTTACGATTATTGAAATATCACCAAATACTTTGAGTCGCCAGCTAGTTCGCAAGAGCTAATAAAACCGTCTCTGGACAACGAAACAGTGCTAAATATGCCCTAATGGTAAAAACGGCGATTTCATGAGCATAGGCACAGATTACCTAATCTATTGCAAATCGCGCGACGACACTGGCCAAGCGGGTAGGCCACTCTATGTCCGCATAGAAGAACACCTAGCTGATAAACGTAACACTGATTCAAATGCTCCGCTAGACACTCATAGGACACAGATGAATAACGGAGTGAATTTTGACATCAAAGTCACCATCCATGCGCAAGAACATAAAACATCAGAGCAAAAATTTCAGAGTCGCTTTGGATTTACCACCAATTTGTTATGAATGGCAGGGAAGAGCGTCTCGTAGTCACTCGTGATATGAGCGTATAGAAGGCATTTATTTTGATGTAGGAGGCATATTACGAGTTCATGTAATCTCTGCCCGGTGGTCACCCAGTGGAAGACCTATAAAAAGCGGTGAGCATGTTCTCCGGTGATTTTTTTCTAAAAGAGTAATAGAAGCTGACTGGATTGTGGACAACCTGTTTTTTTCCAGGCTCTGAAGAAAGTAAAACTGCCGGGGCGTCAGCTGTTTAAGAAATTGTATAATACAATTGTTTGCCTTAATAAGATGATAGGGAATTACAGAAATCTATTGTATTATTACTGATCCTATTCTCTTTTGGATGACCCACGCGCAAATGTTGTACAATTCCATGCATCCTTCTATTCACTTCGTTGTACTGCAGCCGTTACATATGATCGGAGCTGGGACTTTGTTGATATTTACTGTATTAAAGATGTGCCAAATTTTGATCAGTATATGTGTCTGGCTAACTTTAATTTCTCAAAATGAATTGTTATGGCGCTCTCCCAGATCTGATCACAGATCCGCTTTCCTGAATTATAATGAGGCTTTCTGTATCACAAAACATTTTTCTCGATAGCAATTTTTTATTCCCGTGTTAAGTCGACGGAGTTAAGCGACGACAGCAGAACATCTCGATAGCAAGTGTTCCATACATTACTAGAATGATCAGTTCCCTTGCACAGAAAATGAAGCGCAATAATCGCATTATCCTGAAATTTTGAAACTTCCGTAGGCACATAATACTAAACTTTACTGGAAACGCTTAAAAAGTCACCTATAGTGCGTTCTTCTGAATTTGGTACACTTACCACTGAACTCTCTTTAAATTTCCATTTTCCTCTTTTTTGAAGATCCATTGAATTCTAGCTTGATCGTTAACCGTTCATGCTCAATTATCTGTTAGGAAAATTTATTTCCTGTAGTTGGTGACGTTTAGATCCGAAAGGAATTTTTTATGAATCGTTAGCTATCTTTGAAGATCATTTGGAAAATGAGAGAAAGACAAATAAACAAATAGGCAAGTTCAGGGGGAAGAAGAAGTGTGGAGGAGAAGAAACCCTTTTGGGCAGGGAGGCAAAGGAAAAGAAGTAGAGTGTCAGAGCACATTTCATTCTTTCTTTTTTGCTATTTGACGCTTATCGTTGGTTAGTTAAGTCATCGAAGCATATAAAAGGTGATCTGCTTCAACAGTCTTATCAGACGGCATTTTTAGTACCTGTCGTCTTTGAACACCGTCTTCTCTTTATTTTGTTAATCAAAAAATATCTACTTTGAAATCTTCCTCCTGTTGCATGTATTCTCGAAACTTTATTTATGACCAAATCGCTCGAGACGTAGTAATCCTTCCAAATAAAAACGTTTTAGTTGAGTAAACTCAGCTCGTGTTTGATGGATCTCAATGTCAATTGTTTATAACCTTCTAAATTAGTATCAAATAAAATTACGATAGATCTCATCACTTTCTGTATTTTTTAAGCCAAAAACATGGTGTTACATTAAACTTTATTTGACAGCTGACGTTTCGGCAGTTCGCCTTCTT
Organism: Parelaphostrongylus tenuis; assembly: GCA_019055375.1. Taxonomy (NCBI): domain Eukaryota; kingdom Metazoa; phylum Nematoda; class Chromadorea; order Rhabditida; family Metastrongylidae; genus Parelaphostrongylus; species Parelaphostrongylus tenuis. The sequence goes on from JAHQIW010000415.1 coordinate 280,417, forward strand.
CAAATCTTGGAAAGGTCAAATTGTCCGCAATCCAATCCGTCGAACACCTTCATTACTCCTTTAAAAAAAAAAACACCTGACCTAGATTTCAATTGCATCAAGCACAAAATCTACTCTCACATATTCTTTAGCCTTTTATATGTGTTGCACTGAATGATTTAAGTGAAGATCTCCGCAAGGAGAGCACATAGGCTCGTAATACACCCTATCATCAAAACAGCAGTCTTATATACTGAGTCAAATCACGAATGATAACGAGGCATTCCTCCCTGTGGTTTATAGTTGGGTTGGTGGTGTTAATTCAAAGTGCTTCCAGAATATTTCGCGTTGATGTTTTTTGTTCCTGCGCAAGGATGGTGACTTCGATCTCAAAATCAACTCCGTCTCACTTTCACTTTTCTTATCACTTTCTATAAAACACGGCAGCAACGACATTCCATTCCTTATCTTAAACTTGAATATTTTCATGGCTTTTTCTCCAAAAAACACACACACAAGCACACTTATACATTAAGACACTATTTTTGCTTATCTGAACTAGCTAACCATAGATAGCTTCGTTTATCTTCAGTTCAATTCCAAATCTCAATTACAAGAATGCTTGAGTGTTAGCAAATTAAGCATTATAGGTTGGCTCTGGCCCGCGATTACTTTTTCCGAAGGTTTACATGAACCTTCTTAGCCCGCACTGATGGGGTTGAACATGGCTCAAAGAAAGGTAAGTGAAGGACGCAGTGGGTAAAGCGTAAGCCCACGAAAAGAGTAACGCGGAATTGACAATTAGTTAAGATGTGAATTCTGCTCATGTCTCAGCATTCATAGGTCGTAATTATCATCGTACTGCCACGAAAAAGGGTACACAATAAGTAAAAGTTACGAACTTTTAAATCTCATTTTTTTAACACTTGCGGACGCATAGTGCTCGCTGCACGCACGCATGGCCAGTTGGCTGAAGTGCTCTACCGACAATGTGAATTCATAATAAAATTTGATTTTGCCTCACTAAAGAGGAATTAATCGTCAATAAACGATAGAATATGATAAAAGAGATCTCTTGAGGCTATACGCAGTTGAAACAACTGAGTACTCGATTAAGAACACCGCATTTTCGAGCTGGAAAAATCCTAATCCTATACACTAATCAGCGCTCTTTCTCTACCTCTTATCGACATGCATTCTGAAGCGCATACACTTTTCTAGAAATTTCGTTGTAGAAAGCATGTTCCTAAGTTACAAATTTAGATCACTGTAGAAAGAACTATGAAAAAAGAGTTGAAAAGCGTCGCTATCCCATCGATATGGCCTTCACACTGTGAACTAGGGTTTGTAGAACAGCTGAGCGCTTTTTCTTCGTAAAACTGCATTTGCAAGAATCTCTCGAATTTGATCCTATTTTTCGTGACAATAAAGTGACTACGAAATCGAAATTCCACCATATAAGTACTAACGAATTCGCGGCCAAGTTCAAACAAACAATGGCTAACTGCTCAGTAAACAAAGAGCAATCTTCTTTCCCTTATTAAAGCGTGCATGAAGGTCTTGTCAGAAATCGAGCTTAGTCTTAGCATTTGCAGTTATCAATCTGTTGAATGACTACAAACTCATAGATAAAATAAGAAGAAAACGTTATATAACAGCTGAAAAGGATGTGGTTTAATCATTCAAACATGGGAAATTTTTGTACATATGGGCGTTCATCATTAGAAATATTCTTGAAGATGCCTTACTGTGATATTCCATCATTTAATGATGATAATACTTTCCCACCCTTCAATTCACCAATTGATTCTCTTTATTTCAACTGTGGTACGCGACAATGACAATTGCCTGGCATGTGGTGCAACGACTGATGCATGAATTTTTATACATTGGCCTGCAACTTGTTAATCTACTATCTTTGGAATGAATAGTGATATATCGCAGTAGTTTGTTACTCAACCCACAGATGGTAAGGAATCACACAATGGCAGTGGCTCAGTCCATTTTTCGCGTCTCCCAGCAAAGCTTCCTTACCTTTCAAGTAGACGGGCTTTTTTTGAGAAACTCAATCGCAGGATTGTAATAGATTTTTTCTTGTCGGTAGCCGCATGGGACGGGAGAAATCATATATCACCAGTACAGTGCGCAGAGAGTGAATAGATGACAACGGAGCAGCCTGTCAACAACTAAATGTTCGTCGAAATGACAAATATTCCAATTAATTTCATTATATAGTTCAAGTATTTCTAGGATGTTATCACAGACTGTATTTTTTGTCTTTGTAAATAGGGTTCAAAAACAGAAAGGTTTTCTCGTATTTGAAAACACCGCGACTTTCATATTTCCACTTCAACTTAGCAATGAGACTAACATTTGAGGAGAGTGTTTACCTTCCAAATACCTGGAAATTTTTGAAAGAAGACACCGCCACACGCTTTGGAAGAATTGCTAAGTTGAAAAGAAAGTTTCCATCGCTTTGCTTAAACGTTCAAAATTTATGCATATATTCAGACAACAAACAACAACAACAACAACTATTCTTCAAAACACAGGCCATCATCATCCATGCACTTTTTGCCATCAGTCCGCCAGGTTTCGGATCTGATCGAAGTACCACTCCTTCGCTTTGAATCAAAGAACTCTTGACATGATTCTTCAGCTTCATTGAGAGATTGAAATCGGTGACATTCCAAAAAGTGTTGCATTGATCGGAAAAGGCCGTAATCAGATAGAGCAACGTCTGCATTATAGGCTGGATGCGGTAGAATCTCAATTCCAGCCAATTCCTCAAACTTTACTTTGGTCTTTTTGCCTGTGTGCGGTTTTGCGTTGTCTTGGTGAAACAAAGCGCGCTTTCGACGAACAAGTTCTGGGAACTTCTTGACCAACTTGTCGACTCGGACCAGCTGCTCGCAGTAAAGATCGGCGTTGATGGATTTGCCATTTGGAACAAGTTCAAAATGCAAAATCCGTTCAAAATTTCACCAAATGCAAATCATGACTTTTTTGCTAATTCGATTTTGACAAAATTTGCACTCGTAAAGCATCCACAAACGTTTTTGTTCTCTGGACAATTCCATTCTGGAGCAGATAAGACAAATTATATATCAATAGATGCGCAAGAAGTAGACCTTTCAATTGGTATGAAAATTTCTTTCCAACTCAATATATATTGCTAGTTCAACAAACTCAAGTTCAAAAACTAAAAGAAACACTATCGCACTGTTGCCTAATCTACGACCATCATTGGATTGTATCCTCCAGCGTAAAATCACCAAAAGGTATCTATTTTCAAGAAATTACTAAAGGAAGATGCATCGCTACATCATAGATCCCAATTTTTTATTCCTGAATATTTTATACGCAAAAGATCTCCAGATAATAAATTTCCTCCCCCTCCTCCTCTAAAATATAGAATTGCAATAAAAGCTTCATAAGCTTCCGGCGTTGATCAATCCATGATTGATGCAAAAAGCATTCGTCTTCATAAGGCATTGTTTGAGGTGATTGAATGCATATCTGGTATTTGTAAGGACTCGCGGTGCTCTGCCGATATAGCTTTTGGTGCTACTATACTCCCAGACAAGTCTGTTACCAATTTACCGACCCGGAGGAATGGAAGGCTAAGTGAGGCTTGAGGACAGGATGGAACCATCGACCATTGATTAATCAACCAAGTGGATATCGCAAACCACTTTTAACCACTGCGCCGCATACGTTCGTTAGAAAGGCAATATTTGGCAGAAGTAAATAGCAAAATCTAAAGTTAGATATTCCTCAAAGTATTGAGTGGCAAGCAAGACTCGACCCCGGACGGGAGTTGATCCCGCGTGCCACCGATGGCGGGGTGCGTGCTACCATTACACCACCGGGGCACCGTTTCGCTACCATTCATTCTTCAATATTTCAAAAATTTGTTATAATGCTCAAATTCTCATCTGGTCCGAGATTCCCACCATTTCCACTGTTTTCATTTTTTCCTAATTGAATGTGATAAATATTCCATTAGGCATCTATAGCTGTTTGATTTCTGGATGGTGATCATTCAAAAAACCGACTATCTGTAAACCTCGGTATGATAATTAAGGTATTTGAACTCTAGGGACATCCGTCGTCGAGCCGACGCGAGATTGGCATTAGCTGTTTATCTTGTTGTTCTTATTGTTCTAGTTGTCGTTGTTGTCGAAACTCTGGCTATCGCACGACAGCTCATACTCAGATACTCTCGAATACTCAGATGGCCCGACTTCACTAGTTGTGCGGACCCCACAACATATTCCAAATGCTATATTGCTGGTCATGAAAATGATGTTCCTTGGTTTCCTGAAGCACATTGCAAGGGCACTTTCAGGTCTCCAGATGGCGTTTTCAAGGAATGGATTTCGGCGATGAAGCCTTGACCGAGATTCCTCCTTGTTGATGCGGGATGATGTTAGGCCGAAATCAGAAGCAGAGTAGGAAAGAAAATCAACCGACCGCTAACGTATGATGTAAAAGCAGAAATCGCACGACAGCAGCAGCAACAATTACAAAAACAACTAGAATAACAGCAGCAACAAGTGCAACAAATCACCTCGTTTCAGCTAAACAAGTCCTTCAGATTTGTAAATCTTCTATATCGTACACAAATCTAATCTTTGGTCTAAGATCAAAGAAATCAACTCAAGCCTAATCAAATCTAACAAATCTAATCATGAATAAAAAATAATCTAAACAATAAATAATAAGATATAATATAATAACACATAATATATGATATAGAAACTATATATAATATAATAATATATAATCTAATCAATAATTTAATCTAATCTAATCAACAATCTAATCAAATCTTTGTAATCTTTTATATCGTACTTACACTTCTATATCATTTAAAAGAATTAAAAAGCTAACCATAACACTAGAATAAATTTTTGTCGTCAGTATATGTTGACAAAGAATAGCAGCTAAAAACTATGAAATCTGTTCGGACTGAAGAAATTCCTTACTTGCTACCCTTTACAGCAGTGAACATTTGACTATATTTTTCGTGTATTGAGTAGACTTGGTTTATCATTATCATAACAATCGCTATTTGAAAGGTTGGCTTGCTAAAAAATTTGGTATTAGTAATCGATCTGAGCAAAACTTCAGGACAGTCTTTGTGAAATTGACACAAGGTTGGTTCAAACTGTTGCTGTCGTCAGCTGAAGGGCAGTTCTTAAGATCCACGTGTGCTTATTATTCCCCACAAAGGTCTTTGAAAAATTGCGCGTGTTGTTTCAGCTACTGCTTAGGGATTTCGTCTTTTTTATGAAGGCCGTACAATGTTGGTCAAGACGAACCTTCTTAGAATTTTGGAAGTAACCGAATTGAGGCGTTCGCTAAGGGCGTTCGTTGATAAGGTCGAGCGGTTGCAAGAGAGTAATGGGAAAAGTGACAAAACATCGCTTCGCTTAATATCTTGCTTCTTACTACACCGCTTCATCAAAAATCATCGCGTTACTCCGCTTCTCATATATGTCACTAGTATATTAATATTTATTACTACTTTTATCATTATTATTGTTATTCAAATTTTGCAAAACTTTCTCTCACTTTCTTATAGTATCCTGTCGATCCATTCCATTACAAATAAATAATTTCTGCTTCAGATCAGTCATATTGATAAGATGACTGTATCGTACAATTTGGACATTTCGTCGGTGACTACACTTTCGTTTATTCGTCTTCTATTTCGGTGGCGTGGCTCTATATGGAAATCGGTAATTGTTGAGCTAACAATATGGATATTTTCATTCTTTATCATCTCCTACTTGTATCGATATGGACTGGATGAAGATGGAAAAAGGTAAATAGAAAGAACTCTCGAAGGGGGTGATAAAAGTGTATAGAAAGAAATATTTCAGATAATCCAAATATCTTTAAATGGACAAAAAAAATTCTTCTATTCTTTTTTACTTTGATGATATATGAGTTGATGTGTAGTCCTTAGTGTAATTTCTTTGTTCCTATATGCCAAAAATGTTACGAAGTTGAAAAATTATCACCGAAAAGACCCTTTTCAAACTCTGGAATAGATATTTCGCAATGCTAAGGCTTACAAACTATTCATTCTTACCAAACTCGGCTTTTCCAAATGTCCATCACTGTCGAATATTCAACCGTTTAGAACATTCGAGAGGTTGGCGGCATATTGTGACACAAAACTCGATTATATCCCTCTTACCTTCATGCTTGGCTTCTTCGTAACTATCATCGTCGATCGCTGGCGTCAGATATTTACCAATATGGGTTGGATAGAAGAGTGATTTCTTTCTCCTTTGATTTTCCTACAGCATTTTTTTATTGCTCAAGATTTTAATACCATTAATTAAATGTTAAGGCTTAAACTATCCTGTCAGGATGTTTAAGACAGTCAAATCCGAATTAATTCGTACGGTATTAATCCTCTACACTTATTCCATTTGTTCATTACTGGCTTTTAAATGGATGGGAAACTAGTTGCAGCTTGTATTCTATACTGAAAGTGATAAAGAATGAAATACACTTGATCAAGTAAAAATTTTAATCAGTAATGAATATACGTTCAGCTACCTGTCTGTTATCAGAATGGGTTTTTTGAAGAGAATTTTAATGGACAAAGACTTTTCATTAGATATTTAAAGATCATCCAAAAACTTAGAACACGGAGATTCAAAAATATTCTTGATTTTGCAAAGACCTTTCTATAACGTTGAAGCAGTATTATCGAAAATGCGTTCCACCCACAACGCGCGTTGTCAGGAACATTTTTCGCTAAAGAGAGCTTAAGATCTTCTTAGAAACAAGGAAACATTCAAAATTTGTGAGATTTGCGCTATCGAAGGATTATTTATTGTCTACGAAAAGCTCAACTCAGAAAAGTGCGCGCGATAGGTTACGATAACGAGCGCGTGTGGAACACAGTTTTATATGGCGCTGTATTAAAGCTTTTCCAATAGCATGCCCTTTCGAAATCCCTACAATCAACAGTATCGAATTATTACTAATAGTTTAGGAAAAGAGCTCCGTCGCGCGAATACGGGCGATGGCGCACGACGCGTGTTAAAAAAAATCTGTCTTTAGTCCGATAACATATCATGAGCCTATCACAAGGTCTGTTATGGCACTTATAAAGTGCTCTAGAGACGTGTTTCGTCAGTGCTGCCTCATCAGTAGCGCGGCGCCTTTCAGTTTAGCTACTTTCTTGCGGGGGGGGACATACTCCCTGCAAACAAAGGAATTGACGCCGAAATCATTACAAAATCATTGCAAGCCAGGTGATGAAATCTCCTGACATTGTGGTGACCAACAGTCGACCGCTTATTGCTGGTAAAACAGATCATGCGTCTACACTCGACTATTTTTATAGACAATGCTCAAATCACCATATATGTGATAACATATTTTTAGCCTATCATGAAGTTTGATATGGCGACTGTTGGACACTGCAATGCCAAAACATTTTATCACTTTACATGCGGTGATTTTGTAAATAGTGTGGCGTTGCTTCCCTTGTTTAGAAGGTATTTCCGCCTGCGAGGGATTTACTAAATAGAGAGGCACCGCGTTATTGATGAAGCTGCAATGCCGAAACACATGTCTAGCACTGTGTAAGTGCCATAACAGACCTCACGATCGGCTCATGATATGTTATAAGGTTATATATTGTTTTTGACGAGATCTATAAAAACAGCCTAATGTACAGCTATTCTGATATGTTGAAAAGATGGCAATCACACTTTTGAATTCTCCGTGATTCGAGCATTCGAGTGATTACTAGTAGTCTGGCGGGAAGATTTCTTCCAGCAAAAAGGGTCTTTTAAAGAGTTATCGCTGGTATCACATGAGTTTTCATTTTTAATTGTCGATTTTCTGGTAGGGTTTATAAATGTGACATTCTGGCTGTATTCAGTGTCGCATTAACAATCGCTACACTGTTACGAGGTGATAGCAAAGAAATAATTCTTACTCGCCGCGCAATAATTCGCTATATGGTACTTTCACAGGTAAATAATGGCTTTCGCCTCAAATCTCTTCATTTCTTGTGATGTTCACGATTTCGAGACGATGAATTTTATCTAGGTTCTAGTTTTTCGGGACATATCAATGCGTGTGAGACGACGATTTCCTAATATGGAATCTATCGTGACAGCCGGTAACGTATTATTCCTGTCCATTTCCTATCGATGAACTACACAAATTGTCACTGTTTATTATGAAGATATCTTATCTTTCTCCTTCCTATAGATTGAGCTTTAGGACTACCAAAATACCTTTATTGGGCGAGAAGTTCTGGGAACTATTAAAAGTTTTGTTTTTATGCGCAAATTAACAAAAAAAAAAACAGTAGCTGTTTTTCAAAGTTTAATATACCCTTGTCCACGATTTCTGCCATCGTTCTGCAAGATTCCGGACTAGCTTGAAGGATCAATCTGGCTTCTTTAAATCAGAAGACTCTCGACATGCTTCATCAACCTCATTTAATGACTAAAATCGACGGTTATTTAGAAAGTGTTTCATTGATTGATAGCGGCCATAATCGGATGGTTCAACATCTTATGGAAAAGACTTTCATAAGTGAAAAGCTGAAAATACGAAAGAAGTTAGAGGAAGCAAAAAGTTTCTATTATATGTTCAATAGTTAATTTGTGAGTAGATTTATGTGCTCTCTATTTGAAGTAAAGAAAACAGTTTACTTCAAAGTGTAAAAACAATTATTGTTGTTAGTTGTATATGCTTTCAGTAGAAACAAAAAGTGTGATGCTATCACTTGAAGGCTTCCTGCACGAGAACGAAAGAGTTGAACTGGATAAGATCGACATCGTCTACAACAAGTACTGGGCACCCATTAATTGGGCACTGACATTGGTTTTTCGTGCTCATAAGGATGGGCACATTGCTGCTCCACCGTCACTGAATTCATGCATGAGCGTAGGAAGTTTTATTACAGTTAAACTGAAAATTATTCTTATAAATGAAAAATAATGGAGCTTACTTGTGGAGAAAACGCTGTTAAAATGATCTGCCAAGAAGTCCATAATGACTTCTGTATAGCTTATAGTGAGAAGTCTCGTATTCCAACCCCATTTGTTTTAGATTCCGATTATATCAGAGAAAAATTGGAGAAGGATGTCTTAGGCTAGTAAAAAGAAGTCGATGGTTCTCTTTGACAGTTGCAACAGTTCTCTTGAAACAATCATTGACGAAAATCAAATTGAAGATGCCACCATTATATACACAATCTTACGGCCTAGTGGTTAACTGACTTCAGAATCTTCATAAGCCGTTTCAGATTAGCTGGTCTGCTCATTTCATAACCTGGATAACTCAAAAGTCCTCCAATCGCTAAACCTCGGCATGATTGAAGAAATGCAAAATTTCTCACAAACTTTCTCACGAACTGTCCTTTTTTTATTTAAAACTTGCACAGGGTTGGTAATTTCTTCTTTTCCTCAAAACTCGATGGCTAACGTTTCGGCGGCAACCCCTTCGTCAGAGCCTACACGTATAGGTCATACCATATCTGAGTACTCGATTAATATTTCGTAAGCATCAGAAGTCTAATAGAAAAGAAATCAACATTCTAGTCATTCTGAAAAACCTCACCTTTCTTAGTTTTGAAGGCTGTTTAGGGTCTAGTGTAACACGATTTACAAAATAAACCACACTTAGACTAGAGGATGAATTTGAGATAATTTCTGGTCTTTTGCAGTTTATCCAAAAAGCTTCAAGGGTTTTTCGCGCTGATGTTTTTGATTCTTGCCGCAGGATTTCCACTACCAACTGCCACTACATTACAATCAAAGTCCGTATTGCCATGCTTTTTCCACTCTGTGTGCCCCTAAAGGCTTACTTGTTTTGCTGATCTTTCGCATCTAAGTGTTCTTTGATGCGGATCCAAAATGGTTTTCCCGTCTCACCAATACATTCTTCATCGCATGTTGTGGACGAGATCAGGTATACTGTACCCGAACTCATGCATTCTCCCTCTCTACCATTAGTACATACTATACAGTTGTCAGTCATACACAAACGGTCGTACAAGCGGTTGCGAATCAATTGGCGACGTAAGTTAGTAGGGATTTCTATGATTTTTGCGGAGTTTTCCGGACCACTGTTTCTCAAACACCTTTTTAGAACTGCGCTTATTTCATTCGTTATAGAAGGTAGTTTCAAAAGTATCTTCCCGTCTAAGTTTGAAACAACATCGTTCTCGATATTAATGTTATGGGGTATAACATAACTCTCCTTATCAACCTACTTTCAGTGGCCACTCTTTCGTAGTCGTTTGAAATGACTAGTTTTCGCACCAAACGTAGTGACTCTTCACTCCCCCCATTCCCACTTACAAACACTTGAAGTTGTGTGATACATATTTCGGATAAGTACTTTTTTAATATGCGAGGGATGAGATGAAAGGTATTGCACCAAGATGTTTTTGTTACTAGGCCTGCGATACTATTTTGTATTGTAACCACTTTCATTGAGTTGAACTTGAACATTCAAGAAGGGAAGCCAGCTCTCTGAATGTTGTTAATTTCGCGTCAATTTAATGAGCTCTGACTGTCCGTTCATAAGTTCAAAGCATTCAGCCATCTTCTCTTGTGTAGAGCAGATGACAAAACAGTTGTCTATATATCGACAGTAGGGTATCAGACGTCGATGGAGATCTGGTGCTTCTACTTTTGACACGAAGGCGATAGCTAAGCTGAGTGCTAGACTTGGCCCAATTGTCAACCCTCTAATTGTGCAAAATATTTTCCCGACCACCTGAAAATCGAACAGCTTAAGCATGGCTCAAAGTGTGTGATGAGCTGTTAGACAGACAAGCCAAACATATGTATTCTTTCTATGTTTCCTATTAGTAATTCATGAGTGGCTTGTATTGCGTCGTAATTTGAGACGTTTGTTTAGAGCGCTGTATCATCGAACGACTTCATTACATACGTACGATTTGACGCACATTTTTTAGGTTTTCTAGGAATATATAGGTGTTTGGGAGATGGGTTAGTATGAACTTCAATAATTGCGACAATATGAGGCCAAGCAATCATTTTATACTATCCGTTGGCCTACCTACACATTAACCGATAATCGGATTTGGTATGATTTATACGTCTAGGTTTTGACGAAGGCGTTGCCGCCGAAACGTTAGTTATCCAGTTTAGAGAAAAAGAAGAAATTACCAACCTTTGCAAGTTTTATAACCTAGAGTCTTTTCAAAGGAGCTTAAGACGAGAAAATTTTGCTCGTGTTCAAAGATATTTGACAGTGCAGTGACGCCGAGTAGTTAGATGTCGTGGAGGGATAGCACGGTGGACATTGATGAGCGTTATCAGATAGCATTCTTAGACCCCTTCTCCGAATGCTCGGTCTTAAGACCACAAAGGCTTTGCTCGGCTATCCTCAAAATCGCAAGAAGAATCGTCTTGTCCAACATTCTAACATTCATAAGATGACAAAATCCTTAAGTGGCAGATAGGACACGAAATGTTTGAAAACATTTGTGAGGGCCAATGGTAGAAGCGAACCGAATGCTTGAAGTGCTGAGACACAAACACTATATTTGACGAAGTCAAATGTAAAAAAATGTTGTCGTGAGTGTATTCATCAGTTTTATCACAGAAGAAAACTTTACTTCTAATGTAAACTCTTGAAACTACAGAAAGAATTCTTTTATCGGTATTTAAACCCATTTAAAATGCGTAGAGCCATTGTAATGAGCACCGTAGCGGACTCGACTTGGGAAATTTAAAATCAAAGTCACATTACAATTAGCTGAATGTTGCAAACAATTCTACTCATTCCACGCGAAGGAGCGAACATGTTGCTATAATTGAGATCTATCCGTAAGATAATGTTCTCATTGGAAATCTTTATGAATTCAGGAAATTAAAACGTTTCGAGCAAATCTAGCTCAATTGTGTAACTACGACTGGGTGCCAATTCCTATCGCCTATCCGCAAGTATGATAGTTTTTTGTTAGTTTTTTAAATATTGCGACTTCAAAATTCCTTCTTATAAGCATTCAATCTTACATGGGTGTGTTGTAATTATGTGTCAGTATTTAGAATTTGTGAAATAATTGTTTTTTAAATAATAAAGTTTCCGCTTCCATATACTATTCAATGACTAAGAATTTAGGTTGTTTTTCTGGCTGTTCGCGTATACTTCTTGATATGTCTTGTTTCACGTCAATATATACTTAGTGATGGGGCCAATAACAAAAGTGTGGTGAGGCTTATTATATTTCAAGCCAAAATAATTTATTCGAAGCATTTTGTGCAAATATATATCAATGTGAAGAAAACCCAAATTGGTATAGTCTTATATAATATTTCGTGGTACTTCAGAATAATAAAAAAAAGCTAGATCTTGCCCTCAAAGCGGAAAAAATTTCTCATTAAATAATGAGAAATGCGCTCTTCCTAATAACACTACGCGCAACGATTTCATTCACCCCTTCAAAAAGGCGCAAATTTCGTTCTTCATTTGAAGATTTCTGCTTTGTTCCGCAAAAATCTTCAGGTTTTTCGTGCTGGAATTGTAGAACAATCTCTGTTTTATCGATATATATATATATATATATATATATATATATACTTTCTATGTTCCACACTGTCAGATAAACGCGCTATGATGTTCAAACGACGAGCTAGCTGTTTCAAGCGCAAATCGTAATACCTTTTTCTTTCTAACAGCGCACTCATAAGATTTTTCAGGAGACGAAAAATTGTTTTAGAATAACTGATGTTGAAGCTATCGAATGACTGCCAAAATCTTCAAGAAAATCTTTTGAAACATCAAGTAAAGAAAATAGAATGCGAACCACATTATTATTCTTACTGCTACCGTGCATCGAAAAAGCCTCCTCAAAAGCAAAGTAAATGCTGAAACCGCTGTTTCTCAAACTATCGAATGACTACCGAAACATAAGTGGATAACTGCTATCCGGTGGAAAAGTTAAGGAATTAGTCCTGCACTCCATGCACGCACTCAGTGTCCAAATGGATAAAAATGTCCGGCAGTAAGTGACAAGTATTACAGAACCAATATTTGCGCAGTTTAGTCAAATCATTTCAACCTATAAGTTATCAAAGCGAAATTGGTGCTAGACTTCTTTGAAAATGAAAATGCTCATTTCATCTATCATTATGGCTCTGCGAGTCAATGTATAAAAAAAGTGTATTTATTCACTACACAACGCATAATGGAGTCTAGTGCATGAAGCTTGGCGAGCCTTATACTTACTCAGATACATACATGACTAGTCTTCGAGAATTTTATGACTATAAAAATCCCTTCTGATAGCTAACCAGCTTTTTGGACAAGGTGCCATCGATGGTTCACGAAAAAGTAAACAGGCATTCCCAATTTTTTGAAAACAAAACAACTGTAAAGTAAGAAAAATAGAATTGTAGAATAATAATAACAATATAATAGAAAAATAGAATAGAAAATAGAAACAACAAAAGGAAAGATATACATATACATGTATATATATATATATATATATGTATATATACGCACATTTATCAACAGAACTATTGTCTAAGTGAATGCTCCAAGTCTTTTCGGGGTTGGTACGGCATGTCAGTAGGCCGAACTACGATTTGGCATTCTCGCCGTCTCATCAGAGACACATGCCCTACGTTTCACCCCTACTGATGGTGGAGGTGGTCGCAGATGTGCCAATCTTGACAGAGTGATAAATCACTCTATGTTTCGGTCTAGACTGATATTCAGCCGATGGCTTGTGCGGCACCATTTAATGTTGGAGTCGGGAGGCACCCACTGTGTGAATTACTGAATCAGAAATTTTGAAAGTAATAGCAGTTTGGAGGCTCGCCCAGCTAACCATCTTCCGATCATCACTACATCAGATATATATATATAATGTATATATATATATATATATTCAAATAGTTGGTTCTTGGGAAGATACCGTTGTCGACAATATCGACGAAGAACACAACTGGCTTGTTGAATATCTTCACGTTAGCGCATTGAAAGCCGAGAGTTCTAAAGTCACGAAGAAAAGCATGTCTCCGCAGACACTCGAGCTGTTACGTCAACGTGGAATCGCACGAGCTTTAGACAACCGAAACCTTGCGTCCGAGCTTGCGAAACGCTGCAGGGAAGCGATAAAAGAAGACCTCAAAGAGAGAAGAGCAGCAGTTATGCAGACGCTGCAGAAGATTGGAGGAGCACTCACAAGCCCAACGAGACTTCGCCAATTATAAGACTCAGATGATCTGCACTCTGATGGCCTGATGAGGCATTTACAGCTTCCTGAAGGCTAGCACCAGTACTAATTGGATCTCTCCGCTTACCATGTCCTCTTACCGTCATATAAATTGAAAGAGGACGAATCTGTCGTTCACGGGTCCCGAAATCCGACATGCTATATCGTCGGTGAAGAACAGAACAACACCTGATCCAGACAGGATTAGACCAGAGCATCTGAAGAATTTACCGCCAGTGTTCATCAACACCCTGGCTTGGCTGTTCACTCGCTACCTGTCAGAATACGATGTTCCCATTCAGTGGAAAACCAACAAGACCGTGTTGCTGATCAAAAAAGAAGGCCTTCGCGACACAGCCATTCATCGCCCAGTCTGCTTGCTGTGCGTTGTCTATAAACTCTTCACTCGAGTCATTTTAAACAAGATTGACAGAACATTAGACGAAGGGCAGCCATGCGAACAAGCAGGGTTCCGAATAGGATTTATTACACCACGTCCACGCGATTGCAAGACTCATTGAAGCTTCAAGAGAATGCAAACTATCGCCCTGTCTCACCTTCATTGATCTGAAGAAGCCTTCCATTCAGTAGAAACAGAAGTGCTTTTAGAGGCTCTGGCCAACAAGGACGTCCTTACTCGGTGCATCACGATCTTTCGTGAGCTATATAAAGATTTCACGACGAAAATATCTCTATTCTATAGCAATATCACCGCCGACGGAAGAAGAGGGGTTCGACAAGGCGATACAATTTCGAATTACTGTCACTCTACAAAAGGAACATTAGATCGGGACGATATGGGAGTGAAAATTGGTAGTCGGCAATTGAACCATCTTCGCTTCGCTGGTGATGTCGTTTTCATAACACCAAGCTATAGCCAAGCGGAACGAATGTTGACCGATTTCGATAACTATTGTGGAATGACTGGACTTCAACTAAATATAGCGAAAACAATGTTCATGAGGAGCGGATGGGTTTTGATTGCCTCTTCCACGTTCAACGAAATGAAAATCTCCAAATGCTCCAGTTACGTCTATCTAGGCCGTAAAATCAACATGATGAACGACCTAGCTCCAGAGTTGTAAAGGAGGAAACGAGCGGATTGGAGAACGCTTAAGAGCATCGAAGATGTAGTGATGAAGGCAAAAAACATACTCCGTGCCCACCTTTTCGACTCGACGAATATCCCTGCCCTAACGTATGCAAGCAGAAACCTGGTCGCTACGTAAGCAAGATGAAAGATTATTTGGTGTTATTGAACGCGCAGACGAAAGTCGATATTAGGAGTATCCCGTATCTCGCAAATGAGAAAAGGTTCCGAGTTTTGACCTACGTCAAATGTGGAAGATCAAAGACGCCTTTCTAAAATCCAGGATATCGGATATAAGGTAGGCGGGACACGTGATGCGCTTCCACGACAACCGATACAAAAGCCATTACCGACAGAATTACTCGAGATATCAAGCGCTCTACAGGAAGGCCACCAACTCGATGGTCGAGTTTCCTCACAAAAGTCATAGAAGAAAGATGTGATGCTCAGCGAATCCCTACAGCGAGGAGGACCCAGAAGGCTACTCTTGCGCGCGATAAGGAAAAATGAAAGTGTTGCTGGAACCCGCTCATGTCACTCGGCGATCAACGAGACGACGGCAGGTGATATTTAAATGCATGTGTACGTATATATTTATATATATACATATATATATATATATATATATATATATATATATATATATATATAAGCGCGTGCAGCGCATTGGTGAGTGGTGTCCTGCGACGCAGAAGTGGTCATAGGCGCCAAGGCGCACCAACCCTTCCACCCCTTAGAAGTTTGTGAGTCGGTATCAGACCTGTCTAAGAAAGGAATAATAGCGGTGCCGACTTGATAGATCGGTAGGCTACACCGAGTCATTGTAAAGGCCAGATAGACATCCAGTCACCTCAAACGATAGACAATCAGTCACCTTCTTGAGGACTGAGTAAAGCCGGAATTTTGTCCTTTGTATATATAGAATACATGTGTTCATCTGATTATTTGCTTTTATTATGTAACTTATAAAATGTAAGCAAAACAGATACACAATATTTCCGAGTTCTCACTATTTCTGACGGTTTCTTGTTTAGATTGATCTCTACGTACCCTTCATGACTATTCTCCAATTTATTTTCCTTGTTGGATGGATGAAGGTATAAAATAGAAGTTCTTCCATTAATCAATTTGTATCCGCAATCACCTTATTATTGAGCGTCAATCATGCGCCTCAATGATTGCCATAGGTTCTTTTCTGCGACAAATGAAAAAGCGACCCCTGTCGCAGGACAAAGTCTTTCCATTGCATATTTAGCATTCATTCAAAAACTCATATCTCTGGCTACTACACCACTTGGGCCATTTTTGAGAAAATCCTCTCTATGACATTGTAGCAGAAAGAAAACATTTGATTTACACTCGAAAGGACTGAGCTATTTCCTCAACTGCTAAGAAACCATTCGATAGCTTAAGGTTTGGTGATTTCAACAGACTTTTGAACGAGAAGGTGAACATGAAGTCTTGCGTGTTTGGTTGGTCGGTGGCTTCTTTGAAAAGGTTAAATGTGGCCCACGATAACTCCTTCTTTTGTATAATCCCGCCTTTAATATTAATTATAATCCTTAATGAAATGGAAGAAGTTTCTCCATGTTACAGCATTTGGTCATGGTTCACATTAATCACATTAACCACGCTTACAAATGCACGTGAGTTCCACGATCTTTAGGTCGCTGAAGGGCTGCTGCAATCCTCTTGGTGAAGACGACGACGACTTTGAGTGCAACTTCCTTATTGACAAGAATATAGCTGTATGTTCCCTCTAGTGTTAGCCGTTACTTATCCTCGCTTTCTAATTAAGCAATAACAGAAAGTGTCCATCTATATCGAAAATTCTACTATTCCATTGATTCGGATTGTTCTGAGGCATAGACGGTTAGGTCGAACAGCTAGCTCATTTGCAAAATCACAAAAGCAATACAGTCAACTTTCAGACAGGTCTCTCGATTGTTGATGAAACCTTTGACTCTTGCCCACTGCTATTACCGGACCGTTTTATGGATCCGAATTATGCTCCAGTGTATTCAGAAGACAGTCAAAAAAATGGGCATGACGGGATGTTAATTGGCTCAGCGGAGGGAATCATGTAAGCGTCCGTGCACTTCTCCAATGACAAAAAAGCAAACAAACATTGCACTTGAAAATTGCTGTGAGGCCGGCACTGATAATAAAGCCATGCAACTTATTATGGCAGGTGAAGATTGATCATAACTCGTTCACAGCCACACATAACATTTTTCAGATTGGTTGATCCAAACAAAGATGTGAGGATGGTCTCAGTAGATGTCAGAGGTTCGACTCGTATATCAGGTCCTGTTGGTCATAAAATTCAAAAATAAGGACTCAAGATAATGAAGAAATTGTGATTCCATTAGGAGATAACATGAATCTCAACTCACCTTTTCTGATTTGTGCCCTCTTTAACTACCGTTTACTCCTTTAGCTCACCAGCCAAGCATATGAACGAATACATGTGGATAAATTCGCATGTACTGCTTGGATTGATTACCCGTATACTTGTAACACAAGATCCATGATATCATGTCATGAAGAGAATGCTCACTTCCCAACATGCTATTTTTGAGTCTTTTGCCATGTGATTCTCTGAAAGACTGGTCTTCTTAGAAGATGTGAAGTATTTCAGCGACTGGACGGGAACCTCGGTCGCTGTCTACGGTTGGCTTACGACGGAATTTTAGCAGTGCACTGCACATGTCACGGTAAGTGATGAACACATGCTCAATAGAAACAATAGTACATTCTGACAGCATGTTTTGAGCCTTTCAGAGGACCTGTTATGGCACTTATAGAGTGATAGACACGTGTTTCGGCCTTTTAGACTCATCAGTAGCACGGTGCCTTCTGTTTGAGCCGACCCCTTGTAGGTGGACAATCCTCTTACAAGTGCAGGAATGGGCGACGAAGATGTTACACTGCGCGCTCAAAGTGAAAAGAGCACTTCACACTGCAGAGATAACAATTCACTACATGTCCGGTGACAAGATCACCCGACATCGCAGTGATTAGCAGTCGATTGCTCATTACTGGTGAATTGAATAACACCTTTCTATTTGACTTTTTTTTGAGACCTCGCAAAAAGCAGTTTAATCTGCTACCATACTGCTATAATAGACCTCATAAAAGTCTTGAAATACGTTATCAGATTTTCATTAAAGCGTGCGTAATCATTCGAAAGCTCAAATCTTTGGCCACTGCGCTAGGTGCTCTTTTTTGAAAAAAAATCTTATTATAACGCTGTATTATTGTAAAAAAAACCAGATTTACACCGGCTATCAGAGCTGAACATTTGATCTACAGTTTCTCTTCCAAATAGGAGAAAAGTCCCAATTCTAATAACAAAAACTGTGCTCCACATGTGCAAAGCACCGACGCGATCGATCTATTACCGAATGGAAAAAACTATTAGAATATCGCATACCCGACCAAACCTGTCAAAGGTTGGTGGCTGATAGTTAACATTGAGATGTTGAAGAATGAGTGGTCGGGCAAATGTGCCTCAGTGGTGTAGTGGTAGAGCACCGCGTCCCCGGATAGGATGAAACGTGGGTTCGATTCCCGCCTGAGGTTGTGTTTTTGCTCATCACTCAATTCTCTTGGGAATATATAAAACATCATTACAGTGCGAAATATGCATTGATAATACTATCAATTTCGAGTATTAGTAAAAACTATTAGGATCCCCCACCCCTTCCTCCTACCCACATACTAGCAACAGCGAGCACCGCCATGTGATTCCCAATGCTATTTCTCCTGCTACATTGCACTTAAACGGTATTTTTAGGAAATCGACACGCCTTTAGAATCATCGAAACTTACGCTATCGAATAATCATACTTAATTCCAGGGGAACAGTTGTGCCCTATGAGTAGTACGCGTGCGTGAAATACAAAAGTTTTATTTATGCTACAGCGTTATTGAACGGCTATTCCTAGAAAAGAAAACATATAACTGTAGCCACGGACCTGTGCTTTCAAGTGATTATTAACACTCTTATGAAAATTTCTTGCTCAGCGAAAAGGATCGAATCTTCATTCGTTTTCTTATAACAGACAAGTGCCGAACAATAAATGTGATCGACAAGATTCTTTTTTTTTTACCCTTTCAAGAGGTGATTTGATGTTACAGATATACTCAATGATGTTAAGTGATGTGTAGAAGCTTGACGCTAGCTGAAACTCGAATCCACATTTTCACCCTTTTTTCGTGGCGCGGCCTCAACTGCCGAAAAACAATTTTGGTTCACTGCGATTATGGCTAAGTTCCTATGTCATCGCGTAGCAATAGAACATATCGACCAACAATTCAACAACAAGCTACTGACATTTAGTGTTCATCAAAGCGTTTATTATGGAAATCATTCAAGCGCCAGGCAATGGAGGTAACAATTTCGACATAAACATTCCAGAATGCATGCTTTGACAAATGTGAGATGAGACTTTACTAATGGTAACAATGGCGTTTATGCCGCAATGGTGAGAGGTGCCGTGCGACACACATAGTCGAACAATCGATGCTCGATAGTTCACGGCGCTCAAGGCTCATCAAGCTTTCAACTCTCTAAGGTCGGTGAACAAATACAATACTGGTCTGGAAAGATGGCAGCACCGACATGATACCTCGGTAGGCCACCACGAGTTATTGTGAGAGCCACAGATGCATGCTGTCATCTGAAGCTAGAGACTGAAGAAGAATGCATGGCGCGTTCCGCAAAGATTGATCAACACCGAGAGCTTTATTCTTTTACTTTGACTTTGACTCTTCTCATAATTTTGACTTTAGGGCAATGAACTTCAAATTTTTCAACTTGAATGATTAAGATTGCTTATTAATCACTATTCAAAGCTTACGCCTCCGGCCTAAATACTATTCTGCAACTCTCAATCAGCAAATCAACACCATTTTGTACAGGCTTTTTTGAGCTTCATTTTGGTAACAAACTTATCTAATGTCTTCGCATTTATGGAACATTGGTTTGGGTTTAGAGGAAATGATTCTCCTTCCAACGACAATTCCATTGGAAGCAGAGGCCCCATTCATCCTCTTGAACAGTTCGGTAGCTGGATAAATAAAACAATGTTTCACATGCGTTGCTTGTCAAAGGGCAGATTTTTGTTAATGATTTGTAATTTTGATTCTTTCTGATTCAGAAGGAACAAATTAAGAACCGATATCATTCGCTGGGAAAGAATCGAAAGCTTAGACTTGAGGCTACCGCCCCACGTCGCCGTTTTTATAAAACACCCTTCCATGACGTTGTAGCATCCAGATCAAGAATAATTTTTCGCACTCGCTTTTGCCTTCATTTTTATCACGCGTATATTTTGCTGGAAGCCGAAAAGCATATCAATCTATAGAAATTTTGTAGTATTTTAGTCAACCATTTATCTAGAGTTTCTTTCAAGCAAAAGAGAATTCCCAATTAAATAACAAAATATCGCTCTTCACGCCTCGCCCCGCCCCTGCCACGCCCCAGCCACGGCCTTTGCCCTGTCAAATATACTGTAAACAACGTTACCAGAAATGTAAAATTCGATTCAATTTTTGCTGCTAAACCGTATGTCGAAGAATTAAACACGTTGTTAGAATCAAAAACATTACCCTATCCGATGATTTGTTAATATTCTAGAGAAAAAGCTCTGTCCGGCTGAGGTTCAAAGCACAAATCAAGACCAGAGGAGATCAAAAGATTAAAACAGCTTCTCAGAAAGCAAACATATTTTAAGTTCTTTAAAGCCTGTGCTATAGTTTTAGTACTAGCACTCCGAGGAAGGAGATTTGTCCAGCGAATTATTAGCAAAATAAGATAGGATCGATTTTTTATTTGTTTCCTCCTAACCAGCAAGATTTTTTTCGTTTCGCAAAGATTTTTAGGTTTTTTTGAATTAAAATCATAGTAGAGGCTTTGTTCTACGTTCTAGGACTTAGGCTTCTTATTTTAACTTCACATTGCCTAATAAACCTACTAGTAAGTTTCAGCCTGAAGAGTCTAAGTCTGAGCACGAAAAGCATATGGACGCGTAGAGGAAATCGTCAAATATCAGAGTCATTTGTATTTTCTAGATTTCTTGTCAAAGCAGAAGTAAATCCTAAATCCAGTAGCAAAAATTGCACCTTACATGTGAGACGCGCCTGCGCGATCAATTAATTACCATATCCGTCCACAGGCACGCACACACCCTAGCCGACATGCGATGCGCGGAATCTATGAGGTTCAATATTAATTTTTTGCTACTTGCAGTAAACCGGTCTTTAAACAATCAAAGTATTACTAGAATTCTAATGAAGGAGCTTTGCCCTGCGAGAAATACACGTGCATGGAACACAAACCATCTTCTTCGTTACAGCGTTCTGAGAGACTTTTTGTAAAAACAAATACAATTTTAGAATTTGCGAGATTCACGCTATCTCTTGGCACTATTGACCTGAGCAGAAAACTTTGCCTTGCGAGATAAAGACGCTGTAAAAAGATCTTTTTTTAAAAGTGAATGAATTTTTGAATACTTCTAAGATTTGAGTGGTGAGACACGGCCTCAGGCGGAAAGCAAACTCGCGTTTCATCCTATCCTGGAACGTGTGCTACACTACACACCGACGCACGCTTGCGCCACCACTCATTCTTCAACATCTCTATGTTAGCTATCATCCACCAACCTTTTTAACAGACTTGGCCGGTTTATAAAGCTGGGGTTTATAAAGCAAAATCGTGGGGTTTGATTCCCGCCCTGAGGCTGAGTTTTTGTTCGCCATTCAATTCTCTTAGGATATATGAGAGATCATAGTTTTGCAAAAAATCAGTAATGCAGTAATAATGCTAGAAATTTCAATTACTTCTAGATTTGAGCTTTCAAGCAGTTATTGAAAGTTTAATGGAAACTCTCTTCCCAGCAAAATATTCTCCTTCAAAGTGTCTTT
Organism: Parelaphostrongylus tenuis; assembly: GCA_019055375.1. NCBI lineage: Eukaryota > Metazoa > Nematoda > Chromadorea > Rhabditida > Metastrongylidae > Parelaphostrongylus > Parelaphostrongylus tenuis. Next base: position 302,667 of record JAHQIW010000415.1, read on the forward strand.
CCGATAAGAGAAATGTACCAGATGGTGATCGCATGAGTATTGGCACACTTTACTTGATCTCTTGCAAAGCGTGCGGCGAAAACAACTGGAGAAGAAGGTAGGCCACTCTGTAGCCACATAAAGGAACACCAATCGGCAAGGATATTTCTGGACCGAGTTTCTTGCCAAGTATGCATAGGAAACATACGCATAACGGAGAAGAAATCTAGTTAGAATCACCATCCTCGAGCAAGAACATCAAAACATTAGAAATCCAAATAAGAACCGCAGGAAAGAATGCCTCACTATCTTGCGTAGTGTGACCCACTGTTCAATATTGTTACTGTTATGAGAGGTACAATCGAAGTACACGTGCATTTAGCACGGTTAGCTTTCACTTGAAGAACTGAGGAGAAGGAGAAGGAGAAGAATAAAAAACGGTGATTATGTTAGAGACTGTCTTCTGCTTGAAGCGACTGAATCTAGTTTAATGGTTATTTTCTAGTAAATAAAATGGGGGTGCTCGGTTGACTAAGATGTGAATATGTGATCTTTCCATTCTCTGAAGAAGACGAAACTGCCGAACCGTTAGCTATTTGAATAATTGCGTAACAATACTTCGAGTATTGGATTACGAAATTAAAGTGTAATGTTGTTGCTATATAAAATTATTCAGACCACGAGCGCACTCTGTTTCAGCCCATACATATGGGTCTTGTGAAGCCGGTGATTATGAATACAGATCCGGAGCGACCGTACACAGCCTTTGATTTGTCAAATGGTGCGTCATGACTCGTACAATGACCTTTTCTAAAATCAAATCAAATTGTTGGTTTGGCATCTTTTTGAGATTTTCCAAAATCACCTTCGTCCGAGAATTCTGAGCCACTGAAAATCTTAGCACTTTTACGTTCTTTTATTATCTTTAACATTCAAGCAAGAAATACCTTATCTAACTCTGTTTAGTGCGCTTACAATTGGCGGTTTCTTAATTTTTCAATCGTATGCAGACTCTGAATCACACAAAAGCAAAGTTGAATGGAAATAGCGATGAATGATCTGAATGACAAAATTTGAAAATTAAAAACTAGTTTTCTACGAATAAACACTACTGTTTCAAAAGTGAAAAAGTAGACATTTGCAAAGTACAACTTCTTCTGTAATCTCTATTGGTCAAACATGGAGTGCTCTAATAGTTATAAATTTGATTTACTATTATCAATTTAAAAGAATCTGTGCTGTGTGCATATTAAAAAAAGCAAAAATATAGGCTTTGCTCCATCAAGAAATCTCTTCACTGGCAGCTACAGTTTGACAAAAGTTGAAGAAGAGAGAAGTGGAAAAATCGCATTCCCAAACTGCGTCAAGTACGATGGAGATTGCTGATGAGGAGGAAGTACGTTAAATGTAAATGAGCAAAATACTGTTTCATCAAACTCTCGCAGAATTTCGATAAGTTATGAAGGTCTGACGGCGGCACTCAGATGTGAAAAAGGCATTTATTAGAAGAAAATTTAAGAATAGTCAACTACTTTGCGTTTACAAGCTATAGCTTATGAAGCACCACGTGCACTCTGCAGTTTATACGTGTTTATTTCCCTAAAGACGTGTTACCAAATTTTTGTTCTGAACAGTGCGTCGAATCCGTAATCACCATTTTATCACAATGACGACGACGTGAGTCATATGTGAACCAGTTTTTCTAGACCGTTTATTTGGCGAATTGAGTTAAATTTTTTGGGGCGCGTTTCTCAATCATTCAAATAGTCTATCACCCAAAAAATTTATGACTCGTCGTCCGGGAAACGTTTTAGTGAGGTTTAAACTCAAACAAAAAGTTCTTCGGACAAGTTCATTCGTCTGATTCAAAATCTGTGACTAACATTCGCATGTCTTTATCACACAAGCATTTAATCATCATCTCTGATTTTTAGCAGATTCGATGCCATTACATCTAGGTAGTCACTGTGGAAGGAAACAGAACGTTTCAATATCCTTAACTGTTGATCGACATGCCTAAGTAATATTACTTTAAATTGATCACATACATATGCTTTTATGCAGAGGCTTAGATTGCTTAGGCTTAGGGTTTATTTAGCAACAGAAATCGAAAGTAAAACCTCAAGGCCATAGAGCGATAGAACAGAGCTTCTTCCACAATTACCAAGCAGAAATCCTAGAAATTCCTACAGCACGACAGAAGGAAAATTTCAGTAAATGCCTGACATACGCGCCGAGTGTGGAGCACAATTTTATTTTCGCTGCTACAGCGCACCTACAGAGCCTTTTAAAAACAAAGGAGAGCCTCATAATGTTCGATCTCTAAGCTATTAGATGGCTACTGAAACTTTTGATTAAAAGCGGAAAATCCTTGTTCCAAAAGGGTTGAGAATGCGTACAGATGACGGAGAAGTTTTAGTAGTGGTATGTATATTTAAAATTTTTCAAACTTTTATTTCCAGGTTCCTGATATCTTCAAAAAGGAGTTGGAAGGTGGTAGGACAGATGTGTAGTTGCAACTATGACTTCATTGCTCATTGATAAGTGATCTATCAATGGAACAACTATGCGCTCATCATATTCGGATGAGACACGCCGTCAAGAACAACACCACACGAATGCAAAGTTATTTTATCTACAATACTGGACTCCGTCTAAATTCTTGTATAAGACTGCGTTGTGGTACTCATGCAACACGGTTTTTATTCAGAAAAACCAGGAAGTATGTTATAACGTTGAGAATAAATTCATCACTTGTAGCTTATTGTCATCATATGCGAAGCTGTGGATTCGGTGAGCCATGTAGATACATTCGGAACTGAAAGGTCTCTTCATGCTAATAAAGTATAGGCAACTTAAAAACGGATATTGTCGTGGTAATTTTTTGTTTTCGTAAGGCATTTTTGCAGAGCCTGTTTTTTGGCTTAATAGGTTTGCCTCGGAACTAATCGTATTATTAGAAAGTTAGATATCAGTGATTTCAGTACTATAGCTTGTTCCTCAAAGAAAAAACCTTCTAAACACATTTTGGCATAAAAATGAAATTGAGTTTCACACGTAGAGCATTCCGACGCATTTTCTGGTGGACGGAGATTCACTCTACACTACCAGTAATTGTTCGAAAATTAAAATCTCAGTATATACTGTGCCTTTTCTCAGAAATTGTGTGCTGCAGCAGAGAGAATAAAGCTGGGTTTCACACTCAAAGAGTTTCTTTCTCTGAATTGCAGCAGATGAAATAAATTCAATTATCATCTTTGACCCACGGTGAACCTTGGCCAATTCACGTGCGGCTAGCCGAAATAGCCGATAGACCTTGCACCGGTCACGTGGCAACCTCAGCCAGCTGTACGTGAACTGAACAAACTCGACTTTGGTCGCAGATGGGAATTCAACTGATGTCCAAGACTTTTGCGTCAGGCGGGACTCGATCACTCATTTCACCCTATGCGGGGCAACATCATACCACCGCTATAAAGCGGTCAACAACTAAATAGAATGTCGATATCGACTACAAGGCCAAACAGCTTGGCGGTTGGTTGCTGCCAGATATCTGCGTTGTAGCGTAGAAAAGTGGTGGGAGAACAGGCATCGATAATGTAATGGTTTAGCCGGTTTGGGGTAGAATGCGGGTCGCAGTTTCGCCTAACGCAGAAATCTTGCACATTACCTCAACATCACTGGGTCTATATATATATATATATATATATATATATATATATATATACATATATATATGCATATTCTTTTTAATATTTTTCAAAGAATCCGTTTTCAAAAATTTTTACTGAGCGGTTACAACAAAGTATGTGGGTGCTTTTTTCTCGGCAAGCAGTGGTTATTAATGTAATTACAAGCTTATGAGCTTGTAGAGAAAATCATAGAACATATACAAAAGAAGAATTACTTGGAATAGTCAATCTATCATACAGAAATAACGTTTTGCGGGGATTTTATTGCTCTTGAAGGGAGCGCGCGCACGCAGGCAGCGACGCCACGGAACTCTCGTCCCCTGTAAATCGGCTTTTCTTTCTGCAGTGTAGGGAAATTCCTGCATCTCTCTTATTGTGTATGCTTTATGGTTTTTCCCTACACGCTCATAAAACACTTGCACATGAATAACATTTGTGTGTGAATGAAAAAAAAGCTGTGCGAATACTTCATAGTCGCGACCAAAACTTTTAATTGTGAGAAGCAAATCGGAAAAATCTGGAATGTAGAGAGCATATTTCAAAGTAGACATGATCGCTAAAAAACGCCAATTTGAAATATCGAAGTTTGTACATAAAGAGCGATATTTGCATGTACACCATAGACTATTCCTCTTTCTATCTTTCAAGTAAGTGTGAATTCTAGACATGTTACGCTTTTTCTTGGTGTGGTGCACAGAACTTTTTCCCAGATTCTCTGTATTCATTTAATGGCCTTTCAACTGCAGATGTAAAACGCCACTTGACTTGGGGAAAACTGTCCCTTTGATAATTTATAACTTGATTATTTGCATAAGTCCTCGTTACAAAGAGGAACAAAGCCCTATGAACGGATCTGCATACTTAAACTACCGATCAATTATAAGCACTTCAGCAGAAGATTTTCGGCACCCAAATTGACAAGCGGAATAATTGAGGTTTTTTTAGACGAGAGTTCGTCGTTTACATGATAAATACCAATATTGCTGAATGATTCCGAACCGTTGGCCATAGATTTACTTCAAATTGAATGAACATTTTCAAACCTATTTTTGCACTAAGGTGTCAAATTTCTCAAAAATTCAACTGTTTCTTCTGTGTGTTTCGAAAACGGCTTACAAAGAAATTTGGGTTCTCTTCCGTTAGGCGAGAACAAAGAAGGAAATATTTTTTTCGCTGGGCAAAAGACTTTCACCTATAGTTTAAGTAATCATCTGAAGGCTTAAATTTCTAACTACTGTGCTACCTGGCCACTTTTCAAAGCCTTTTAATAACCGCTGCAGCAGAAAGAAAACTTTCGCACAGGCATATTTCTCGTGGGGCAAATTTGTTCCCGTTTTTATGACCATCCGATTGGTCGGTGTAAAACACCGAGACTATCTTGGATGCTACAGCGTTATGAAAGGGTCTCTTTAAAAAAAGGCCACTTAGCGAAGTAGTTGGAGATTTCAGCTCTCGAATGATTACTAGCACTCTTAGGAAAAGTTCTGTCTGACAAAGGGCTATTTTCTTCACTTGCTCCCGGATAACCTAAAAGAAGCGAAATTCAGTGTAAAGTCAAATCTACAGATCACAATACGTAATAGGAATGCATTTATTTTTTATGAAAGGAACTGCGAGATAAAATGCACTATTTTAAAGAGTACGGTTTGCATTAAATCCAGGTCCGCACTATCTATTAACCTCGGCATAGTTTGAATAAATCAGTATCTTCTTCTGTTTAGCCCGCTCCGAGGTGCTAGTAGTATGATTTATTAAATATCAGAATATTGACATATCATATGTCAAATTCACGGTCCTTGACACAAGAATCGAAAAACATCCACGCGCAAAACTTTGGAAGCCTTTTGGATACATAGCAAAGGCCCAAAATTGAACCGCAAAGAGGAATGCCTCATAATAACGCGTGACCTAGCACCATACCTCAGGCTGATATTCCCGACCTGAGCCAGGCACAGTCTCACATTATCAAGACTCCAAGTGGCAGGTCTTCAATGATTAATTGAAAGACCTAAAACTTCTAAGAGGTGAGTGTTTTTGAAATGAAGTTTTTCCTATGCGACTCAAAAATTTATCTCTTACATTTTCTGCTAGGGTTATGAAGAGCCTTTGATTTAATAACTTGCGAAACAATTTGACCTTTCCAGGCTCTGAAGATGGCGAATCTTGCCGAAACGTAAGCCACCACGACTGTTGTAAATTCGTGCTGCATTATTAACTGTATTGTTATATGTTTCGCTGATATTCAGTAAATCATACTACTAACACCTCGGAGCGGCTAAACAGAAGAAGATACAGAGTACGGTTTTACAAAATTGTTGTTATACAGAAACTGGACATTGTTAACAAAACCACAGCAAAATTTTTGATGTGAACATGATGCTGAAGTCTCTATAGCGTTAATCAACTCGCTGCTTACATTTACAAAAGAATTTTCAGTGAATATACGAAACAGTAAGAAATGAACATATGAAAATATTAGATAAGGAAAACAATGACAGTGCTAATAGGATGGAGGAAAAGTTTTGAGAAAATGCTTGTAAAATACTCAATATGTGGAGTGCTGTGCAAAAAACGTCTGCGTCAGCCGGGATTCGAACCCAGATCTCACTCTTTCCGGGAGCGTATGCTAACCGTTGCACTACAGACGCTCGTTTTGCACAGAAAGAGTGAGATCTGGGTTCGAATCCCTTTGCACAGCACTCCACATAATTGGGATATACTATAACATCATACCACTGCAAGTGGCAGTCAAAATAGAAAGAATTTAGGCTGCTTGTAAAATATTTATTTATATACCTATTACACCCAAACAAGGACAAGACTAATAGTCAAAGTACTCCCCTTCAACTTCAAGCACTTCCTGCCACTTTTCCGGGCAAAAGATCGATTCCACCTATGCCTTCGCCCTAAGCCATATTGATGCGTTCACTTGCCACCGTTGCATCTAAACCTAACAGCCATTCCTGTTTAATCGACAACCTAATTTGCTCGCTTGTTAACTTCATCTTGAAGTAAGTAGATAGATAATACACCAATGAACGCGGGAGAAGGCGGGCTCTCAAATGAGCCCAAAAACACAGAAAATGGCTAGCACCCAAAAAAAAGTTACAAGCGTTTTTCTCAGAACTTATCCTCATCTGAATCTCATCGCATACAATAGAAGGGACGAAGATGTAAGCAAATGGTAAAGCGGGTGGACGCGTCATACTGAATATGATGAAATATGGGAAGAATATTCATAAGAGAAATCACTGCGTCCATTTCTCAAATTGTATATTTCCAATCCCGTTGAACACTGTTGTAAAATTCCGTCAGTAAATATTGAATTATATACTAGCGTGAATGGAGGAGTAAATCTAATTAGATTACGATATAAAGTCATGTCTAACAAGAACAGTCAAAAACACAAAAAGACAGAGTATCACGTGGCAAGGTGAAAATCAAGAACAGAAATAGCCCATTGGTAAAAGTCTAGTATTCTTCAATAAAAAACATCAAAAGGACCTCTTCGCGTAGAATGCCAGTGTTATAGTCCTTACTAAAAGAGAAATAGTCTCAGATGACGATTGTATTGAAGTATTTTCCACCAACAAGGCCATTTATTTAGGCTAAATCAATCAACATATTACCACCTGCGAACTCAATCAATAACAAGTTAATACCATAAACAGCTGCCACCACTGATTTGATCAACCATACTCAAAAAACGTTTTCTTCTCTTAATGAAGATTCAACACAAGGCTAACTGCAGCTGTTCAATTGTTTCGTCTATTTTCATGTGGTCAAATTGTCTACTCCTCTTACGAGCTGCATCAGATGTAAATTGTTCTTTTTTTTTCAAGGAAATTTTTTTGCTATGCGACAAAGGAGCCGCATAGATTCACTGGTGATAGAGTTCATACAACATCGGTCATATCCGTCACAAGAAGAAATTAAATGGTAAAATACTATGGATTTAGAGAAATATCAGTAATACCTTCCTAGTAATACTCGGCGAATACAGAAAAAAAACACGAAAACTTCACGATATAGCGGACGTCATTCATGACGCTTTGATTGGAACGTGTCATTGGAGTTTCATATTTAAGTGCACCGAAATCAATGTATACTTTCCGCGGCGGAGACCGGTGACGCTCACTAGATTTCGTGCTGCCCAGTCCCACGAAGGAAAAAAGGGAGACAAAGAGAAATTTGAGTTTAAAAAAGAGGACAACTGACTGATGCATTCAAATGTGGAATGTCGTGATTAACTGAAAAAATTAAAATGTGCGCAAAATAAAGCCAGATATGCTCGGTTTTATTAAATGGCTCGAAAATTAATGCCGCATTTGAACCGTTAGATATATTCTAGCAATGATTCTTTCCAAACACTTTTGCACTTTCGTCAATCAATGGAAGGCATATTTCATGCATAAACACCATATGTTATGTTTTCAATATATACCGAATTTCGACAAGTTTATCGGCTAGAAATCGAGATGTCAACACAGTAGTTCCGACGAGTTTACTTGAATTGAAAAGTTGACGAAGCTTGAGAAATGGATGCCTTGGAAATCCGATGGCCCCGTTACATGGTAACGGATTGCTACATATCGAACTGACGACGCTAGGAAGGTCGAAGCAGCTGAGATACGTAGCTCTGCGTCAACATCCATACTCACCGGCCCTATTGCCTTCAACAACCTCGACAAAGTTCCTGTGCCAGAAATGCTCTATAAAAGAAGGGGTCAAAACTACATTCAGTCATTTAATTGCCTCCAGAAATCCAGTACGTAATTGATAAAAGTAATTTTGTATTTATGGAAAAAACGTCCAGATTCAATGGTTTTTTGATATTCAATAAACTTTGTTCTGAACACAGATGTGGTGCATAGAAGGCATTACCTGTATCACCTGTCGTCCCTTTGATCGCCGAGTGACACGAGCGGGTTCCAGCGACACTTCCATTTTCCCTATCACATGCTAGAAAGATTAGCCCAGTGGGTCCTCCTCGCTTTAAGGATTCGCTGAGCATCATATCTTTCTTCTAAGTCTTTCATGAGAAAATCGGACCAAGAGTCGGTGGTCTTCCTGTAGAACGCTTAATGTCCCGAGGAATCCAGTCGGTAACGGCTCTCGTCCATCGGTGCGCATCACGTGTCCAGCCCACCTTACTTTCGATATCCTAGCCTGTAGAACGGCGTCTTTGATCTTCGATCGCCGACGTAAGTCGGAACTTCGGATCCTTTCTCTCATTCGCGAGATACGGGATACTCCTAGCATCGAACTTTCGACTGCGCGTTCAATAACGCTTAGTGATCTTTCATCTTGCTTACGTAGCGTCCAGATTTCTGCTGCATACATTAGGATAGGGAAAATCATCGAGCCGAAAAGGTAGACACAGTGTCGGATGTTCTTTGTCTTCTACACTACATCTTCGATGCTCTTAAGCGTCATCCAAGCAGCTCGTTTTTTCCTGCTCAACTCTGGGAGCTAGGTCCATTACGTTGATTTCATGGCCTAGATAGACGTAATTGGAGCATTCCTAGATTTTCATTCCCTTGAGCGTGGAAGGGCGTCCAAAACCCATCCGTTCCTCATGCACATCGTTTTCGTTAGATTTAGTTGGAGCTCAATCATTCCACAGGCGTTGTCGAAATCGGTCAACATTCGTTCCATTTGCCTGATGTTTAGTGTTATGAGAACGATATCGTCAGCTAAGCAAAGATGGTTTAATTGTCGACCGTCAATTTTCACTCCCATATCGCCCCATTCTAATGTTCGCATGACATTTTGTAGGGTGGCAGTGAATAGCTTTGGAGAAATGATATCGCCTTGGTGAACCCCTCTTCTTACGTCAATGGTGATATTGTTGTAGAATGGAGATATTTTGGTTGTGAGATCTTTATGGAGCTCACGAAGAATCATTATATACCAAGTAGGGATGCTCTGGTTATCCAGATCCTTTATAACCGCTTCTGTTTCCACTGAATCAAAGGCTTTCTTCAGATCGATGAAAGTGAGACAGAGTGGTTGTTTGTACTCTCGTGAAACTTCAATGAGTCTTGTAATTGTGTGAATGTGGTGCATGGTACTAAATTCTTTTCGGAAGCTTGCTTGTTCGCATGGCTGTCCCTCGTCCAATGTTCTGCCAATCCTATATAGAATGACTCGAGTAAAGAGTTTATAAACAACGGACATCAAGCAGATTGGGCGATAATTGCCTATGTGACGGCAAGGGGACATGGCTAGCGAAAAGATCCGAGTAGTGATCGTGGATGATTTTCTCCATTGGCCTCCTGAAAGCTGTAAGTGTCCCGTCAGGGTATCGAAGTGCAATCATCTTGGTCTAATAAATAGCGAAGTCTCGCTGGGTTTTGCGAATGCTCTTCCCAGCTTCTGCTGCTTCTGCCATAACTGCTGTTCTTCAAGGTCTTCTTTCATCGCTTCTATGCAGCGTTTCGCAAGTTCGGACATAAGGTTTCGGTTGCCAGATGGCGTGTGATTCCACGTAGGCGTATCAGCTGGAGTTTCTGCGGAGACAAACGTCTCTTCTTGACCTTAGGACTCTCGGCTTTCATAGCGCTAACGTGAAGATATTCAACGAGCCGATCCTTTCCTTCGTCGATGTTGTCGACAACGGTATCTTCCCAACAGCCGGCTAATTATTTGGATACATTCCAGTTTATGTAGATTTGGGACTTCGTTGTTTGAATTCAGCGGCTTTCTCTCCTTTCAACAAAAACTGAGAGTGAGGCTTTTTGAAAGCCTCTCACCCTGTTCATTCCATTCTAGTCCATGGGTACCAATGTGACATTCTTCAGACTTCCTCTAGGTCCAATTTTTGCATGAAAATCTCTGACAATCACCTTGAAGAATGTATGATCTTCTCTGAAGGAACTTTCGAGGTCCATATAGAACGCTTCGACTTCGTCTTCGTCATAGCTTGATGCTGGTGCGCAAACAACGAACATGGTCAAAGCCGGCATAAAGCACATCGTTTCAACATAATCGTCCGATACGGGCTGTTAGTTGTTCAAACGAATCGATGTTCACGGTCAAATTCGACTTGACGAATGACGACGCCAAAGCGGCCAAAACCTCTGCTATCGTATGTTCCAAGAAACGGTCCTTCTCCGTTCTCATAAGTAGCGTGAAATGATGGCGTCTTCTCGTCTCAGCCAGGCCAGTGACATCGTACCTTATCCTTCTTGCTTGAATCAATAGATTTTTTACAACAGATTCATGAGCAAGGGTTCTTGCATTGTAGGTACAGATCGTCATTTTAGTCCGCTTTGATATTGGCAGCCTAGTTTGGCTCTGAGATTTCAGCAGCCTCTCCTTACTCCTCCCACCTGGCGCTGCCGTACCAGGGGCTCTTTTGGGGTCAGGGGAATGAGGCCCATATTTTTTACTGTTTTTAGTACTTTTTACCCAACGTATAGCTTGCTAGTCTCCAAACGTAGGGGCTGGGTACTCACGATAGCTTGCCAGTATCTCGGAGGAGCGGGAGGAGCTTATTTGTTGGAGGCGACTCCTAACCGCCTCCCATGTACTTCCCAGCCGCTTGATTGCAGGCTTTGGCCGACTTGAATCTTAAAAAGAGAGTTTTGTCAAGTCGGCGCTGTAGAAAAAGGGAGCTCATTCCCTGAATCCACCTGCGTCTCTGGAAAGCACACGGTCGCTTTTAGTTCGCGTTTATTCCCGTATACACCACCTTGGAACGCGCCACGTGCCCTCACGACTAACCGGACCGGATCCCTCTAAGAGGGAGGTCCATGGTACACGACACTGAAGATAAAGGTTGAAAATCCTGCAATAATTTCAAACCATTCAACAACAGTCTTTGCAATCGAGAGTAGCACATTTCCCTTTTGCTGTTGTATCTAACCATTATGGATGAGCAAAGATCTCTCAAAAGGGCGAGATCCTAATAAAAGTTTCAAAAGGACGAGATCTTAAGAAAAAGTTGGATTTCGCAATGACTAAGAATGCACAGAGCGAGAACCGTGTAAACATACCCGTTTCACACTTACAGCCTCTTCACCAAATAATAGAGAACTTCAGAAAGAAGAGGACACCACCACACATTTCTAAATGATTATTTGTCGTTCATTCAACAAGCCAAGTTTATGAAATATGAGAACCACCATATATTGATACTTGATCTACCACCATCAAAGAATATTATTCACTAACAGAAAGGCAACAAAAGATGGCTATCTTCACTCCTTACAATTTTTGAAATTCTATCAAAAAACCATTGAGATGACCATGTTTTTCTTCTCTAAAATGTAGAAATTTTAGATTTGTGAAAAGGGAATTTGCTGTTTATGCATTGATGAAAATTGCCATTTGATATTGGAATAAATTCTTAAATAATATGGTTATATTAAACATAATTTTAATGCGCATTTCTCGTAATATGGCTTGCTCCAAATGATCTATTACTTGCTGTTTATTCTATGTTCTTCCTAGACTATGGAAAGGGTGTTGGCTAGTGTAACAGTAATGGCGATTTCAGATCGTGAGTTCAAAATTGGCTCTAAAACAGCCGAGTCAACATGCAACATCAACGGGCATTTGCCCCCAAGACCTGTTAACGAACTAGTGTAGTGGAGTTTCAAGAGGATTTCTAAAGGAGATGCATTCGAACATTACTTACACTGTGATTACTTTTTCACCAACCTTATCAGAGATCATGAGAAAAGCGATCATCAAAACCGATATTGAAGAATAACTTAAGGTCGACTATTCTACCGCTCTTACCATTTGAACCAAATTACCAAAGTAATTATAGTTTCTTTACAATCTGAAATCGCAGTTATTTTTACATCCGCTTAATACGATGTTTGTCAAAATAAACGAAGCAAACAAAATTTGAAGTCAAAGATACTAGTCGGCTTTTCATCTGCATCCGAGATTTTCAGCAATTCCACTGTTTTCTCTTTTTCTCTTCATTGAATGTGATAAATATTCCATCGAACATCTGTAACTGATCTATTTCTATCTCGTAATCATTCAAAAGCAGACCATTTATGAAAAACCTCATGATAATTGACATATGCCAGTCCTCAGGGCATCCATTGTAGAGTTGACGCGAAATCGGTTATCAGTCGCTGCTGTCAATACTGCCGTTCGATGCTTTGTGTTTCAGTGACAAGTTCGATTTCCTGAAACCCGTTGTGTAAGCTTACTTAGAAAAAGCTCTGTCTTCTCTACAAAGAAGCTCTGAAGAAGGCGAGTCAACGAAACGCAAGCGTTCGAGAAACAGCGACAACAACAACAAAAATAACAGAAAAGCAAGAGAAACTTCAATAAAAACAAAACGACAAAGACAACGACAACAGTATAGCAACAATAGCAGCAGTAAAACAACAGTAACAACTGATATTGACCTCGCGTCAGTTCAACAAAGAAATACCGAGATATACACATTTCTACTCTCTTTGAGAACTAAAGAGCTAAAAAAACCTAAGCTAGAAACATCATAACACCGCTATAGGCGGTTAAATAAAAAATGATTTTGGATTTTAAAAAGCTAGCCATAACACTAGAAAGTTCTTTAATCTCAACATTGCTTTGAGCAACCTTTTTTGTTCCCAAAAAATTGCGGCTAGTAATCAAAGCCGTTCAAACTGATTTCTCAAAAAGCAATTAAAGGCACTGAAAATTTTACTAGTTCTTCATCACTACCATATGAGTAGACATTATATTGACTGCCTAATATTTTCAGTCTGCCACAATTTGAGTAAACTTGGTTCACCATTATAATTATAAGTTTTAGTTGAAATGACTTTCTATACATCTCAGCGTCAATATTAGATATTTCATACGTTTTGACACTAAAGCAATTAAGGCCAAATTTACTAACGAGATTAACATCGCTGTCCAAAATATGCGCCATCAGCCTGAACACATTTCTGCCAAACCTCACAAATCAATACCGATTTGTACATAATTTTCTGAGCTTTCTTTTGCTAAAAGATTTTTCTATACTAACTGCATCATGGTCACTCAACGAAAGCTTCATGTCGATAGATTGGCGAAAAGAAAGTCGGCCGAAGTGGGCTGGAAGTTGGTGGATCATCTGCCATACAGTCCTGGCTTGTAACCGTCTGACTGTCACCTCTTTCGATCGCTGGAGCACTTCGTGAGCAAGAAGAAGTTCTGAGACATCAATCACTTGCGTCGATTAACGACTTTCTGGAAATCCAAGGAAGACGAGTTTTATGAGCGGTATTGATTTGCTGCCTGAGATGACAAAAATGTGTTCAGGCTGATGGCGCATACTTTGAATAGTGTTGTAAAGCGAATTTAAGTGCTTTCGGTTGATATGGTGTTTGTTGCCCTAGTGCCCAGACTTATAAGAAGACTTAATGGCTGACCTGTGCGAATCATGAGAGCTTTTCTTGAAAATAGGTGTGGTAACAGATGTTTTAGTTTTGTCATTAGGTGAACAGCTTTCAGAATTCATATGCAATTATCATTCAGCAACACTTAATCTCACCTACTCCTCTTTAGAGATACTGTACGGATCCCAGCACTTCTTGCACTCTTCGCTTCCTCTAATTTATCCTTCACAGAATTCTCCAAGTATTTTGTGTGTTAATTCGGCTGCTGTTTGAAGATTGTGTGTTCTTGATAGATGTATTATTGGTTAGGACGACTCTCCTTGCAAAACTGTGGGTAACCTGGCCAAGGCATTCCTTGATAATTACGCTAGCTCGCGCCTCATATCAACCCTTTCGGGGCACCAATTTTAATCGCTACGTGTGAGTAAGTAGCAGCCTGTGCGCGATTTCTTTTATTTGATTAGTGTATTTCACTGTTATGATAAAAAATCTAGGGTTTCTTGTGATACTTTGATAGCTTACGATGTTTTATACGCACTCTTATGCTTTTGGTGCAGATACAAGGTTGACATTTCAATAAAAAACTCTGATTTAGTACGCAAGTACAGTAATGTTGGTATTCTGTCAATTGTAATAACTTGTACAAGAAGTATTATGGTATGAATCTATCAGTTCTAACATGTTTTATTATACTCATTGATGTAAAGTGTTGTGCAAAATTTTCGCTTTAGGCGGGACTGGAACCCGCACCTCACTTCTTCCGAAAGCACGCCCTCTATCCGTTACACTACTGACGCCCATTCGACACACTTTTCTTTTCAGGCTACAACGCATCTATCTGCCATCCGCCAGCAGGCAACGGCCTAGTCTAGGTAGTCGGTTTCGACATTGAACCCAGTCACGCTGACAGATATTGGGTATCAGAGATCGAATGAAATTCTTTTTGTTTGTTTTATCATATGAAATCCTTAAAAATTATAGTGGTGACTTGAAATCGGAAAACAATGAATAGCTTGTCAAAAAAGATGCTGCACAGTACATGCGGTGAGGTCATTAATAAAAAAACGTAAACAGCTCTATTGGGATAAGTCTTCTTCAGTGAAAAAAGCTTCTTCCTTCTGCCTCTAGTAGCATATCAATAGCTTCAACTTCTATAATTACGACATTTTACGTGGATTTTGAAAAAAAAAAACTTTACTGCGCTGCAACAGCGAGAATAAATCATGTCTCAAACTTGATTTTCTTTGCTCGCTCGCTTAGAGTCTGTGTATAGTTTTCCACTCAGTGTTCAACGGCCGTTTGATAGCATAAATCATGTTAATTTTACAGTTTATTTTTCGTAGCGAAGATTTTTCATAGGATGGTGTAAGAGCAAAAGAAAATTACGTTTCACCCTTGGAGTTTTCTCCATAAGAAAAGACAGATATGCATCGAAAGCGCATAAGCATGTAGAGGCAGTCTTTTAGTATCAGAATATCAAATAAATCTGAGTATTCTCCTGCAATGAAAAGCAAATCATCAAATAATTATCAAAAGTCGAGCTCCAACTGCTGGCGCTGTACGCGGCGAAATCAATTACTACCAAAAAGGCCGTGATTTTCGTTTTCTATAAAGAATATGATTCCCGTTTCGGAGGAATGTTCAGGTTTAGCGTAACTGTAGAAAAGAGTTTGTTCCACCGTCCGACACACACTCGCTTCTTATTTCGATCTTATACGGCAAATAAACACGTACTGAATTCTGAATCAATGGCTAACTGCTGCGAGTGCAAAACGTAATCTTTTTTGCTTCTACAACGCTCTACGAGGAGCTTTCTCAACCGAACCGTGATTCAAGATTGCGTACTGAAATTCACATCACATAGCTTTCTTGAAAAAGTTATACATCAAAGAAAATACTTTTTTAAATTACACTTTTACATATCCTCCAAAAAAAAAAGTAAAACATGGAGATGCGCTGCTTTCTCGTTGATGTAGCCTTCGTAATGATAAGTGGGTAATTATAGGACACGTAAGCGTTTTTTTTTTCATCAAAAAAGACCTTTATAAAAGAATTCTAGCATTTTGTTTCTGATCATGAATTATTTCGAGCGTACGAATTTTACTAAACAAATACCAATAAACCCACTTCTTAGCTCAAGTGAAGGGCTAATTACTCAAAGTGTGAAACTTAATATTAATTCCTTTGCTATAGCGCCTAGCAAACCAATTAAGAAAAACGAATCAATATTCAGAATCTTCGCTTTTTGAGCTATCGAATGACTACCAAAATTCTACTGTAAAGCTAAGCGTAAGCGATAGGGAAGCACAAAAATAATTCCCAAGAAAAACGCAATTCTCTCTCGCCACTACAGGTCACTATCAAAGCCTTTTATAAAATCAAGCATACCATCAGAACCAAAACGAATGACTATTAAAAGTCTGATGAAGAGTTTGTGCTCAACGAGAAAAACATGAAAATATGCGTGTACCATGAGTGGTACCCGTGGTCTCGAAAGAGCTCTCAAATGTTATTGATTATTGCTATATGTTTATCATAATGATAATGGTCCAAGTAAGATTATTGTCATTCAAATTTTGTAACGCATTGCTTTATCATTGTATCCGCTCGTTCCCTTACTCAGTAAGTAGAGTAACTTCCAATGATTTGCTAAGCGATTTTCCGTTAACTTCGGACTTATTAATCATTCACATTTTCTCTATTGGTAGAACCAGTTCCACGAAGTTATTCGAAAGATAAAAAAAGCAAAGTCACTCGTTCTATTTTCTTACTCAGGCAACAACGAAGGCCACAACAAGGACAGCCGACTGTGAGCATCGACACTGGAGAAGACGAAACACTTCGAAACGTCGGCGGAGTATATTAGGTTTTTCAAACAACTTCGTGAAACTGGTTCTATCAGCAGTGAAGTTAAAATACTTTCTGTTTCAGATCTCCTACAACAATAAAATGACTGTATCGTACAACTTGGACGTCTCGTCGGTGACCACACTTTCGTTTGCTCGTCTTCTATTACGGTGGCGTGGCTCTATATGGAAATCTGTAATCACAGAGCTATCGATATGGATAACTTCGTACTTCGTCATCTCCTACATATATAGGATTAGAATGGATGAAGATGGAAAAAGGTAAATAGATTTTTTTTTGTTGGATGGAGGTGAAAAGCAATGATTAGGAAAATAATTCTTCTAAATAACCTGAATATCGATAGTCAGACAAAAAAAATTTTTTCATTTGATCATTTTGATATCAAGTAATGACTTAATGTTAGTACTCAGTGTTGTAAATTGCAATCATTGAAAGAAAGTTGAAAATATTTTCCACACTTCCTTTTGAACTCTAGACAGATGCTAAATTTATCAATTATTCTTTCTCACCATATTCAACTTGTTCGATTATCTGCCATCATAGAAAGTTCCACAGTTTAGAATGTTCGAAAAGCTGGTGGCTTATTGTGACACAAAACTTGACTATATTCCTCTTACCTTCATGCTTGGCTTCTTCGTGACTATCGTCGTCGATCGTTGGCGTCAAATATTCAGCAACATGGGCTGGATAGAGGAGTAATTTGTTTTCCCCTTCAATTTAACTCTCACATCTCTTACTGTATTCTAAATATTTTCTGCTCAGTTATATCTCATTTCGTTCCGTATTAGTCATTTGTTCTCTTTTTTTCGTTTCTTAGTGGCTTTCATTTGTATAGGAATGGTTGCAGCGAGTATTCTATACTCGAAGAAGATAAGAAAGAACGCAAAAGACCGACTTTCTATTGACATTGGTATCAAAAAAAAAATTCATGTAAATATCAAGGAATTGGCTCCCCAAGCCGACACGGCGTTGGTAGTTATTGTTGCTGTCCGTTTGATGTTGAGTTATTACAAACAGTAAAAAGAAACGTAAGATGACGTTTTGGAGACACCGCCTTCTTCGGAACCTAAACTTAGGAACTAAGTCCTTGATATTCAAACAGGAAAGAATGAAATACACTTCTCGACTAAAGATTTCAATCAGTAAAGAATCAATATTTATTTAGCCATTTTCCGTCAGCTCTTATAAATGTAACGCTTTGGTTTTTTTTCCTAGTGTTGCATTATTAATCTCTGCACTGATACGGGGTGATAATAAAGAAGTAATTCTAATTCGTCGTACGATAATTCGATATATGGTACTATCACAGGTAAATGATCACTTTCTACTCGATTGTTTTCAATTTTTTTGTAATCTTCAGAGATTTAGAGAAGATATTTTCCAGGTTCTAGTTTTTCGGGACATAT
The DNA here is from genome assembly GCA_019055375.1 of Parelaphostrongylus tenuis. NCBI lineage: Eukaryota > Metazoa > Nematoda > Chromadorea > Rhabditida > Metastrongylidae > Parelaphostrongylus > Parelaphostrongylus tenuis. The sequence continues at coordinate 320,946 of JAHQIW010000415.1, forward strand.
CAATGCGTGTGAGACGACGTTTTCCTAATATGGAATCGATCGTGACAGCCGGTAACATATTCTCATCGTAAACCTATCAATGAATTCCTCAAATTATTACCAACTTTATTGCCTCGACATCCTATGTACCGACTTATAGATTGAATTTCCATTATTACTAAATAGAAATATTATTGCAAAATACCGCTGTGGTCAGGGTGCACTGCGATAAGTCAAAGGTTCGACCTTGTGCTACAGGCATACTAGGCCATTTATTTCTCCGGAGCCAACATTTTAGTATCAGATTTGTATTGGAGACTACAGATAGCGACTTACATTGGCGACCACTTTAAGTCATTGAACAGGGAAAACAGCATTCAATTACATCTAGGACCTTCATTCAAGCCAAAGGTGAGGACACATCCTAAGGGACTGATTTACTTCCAACGCTATATCCTATAGCTTGACAGCGTGCGCATGTTTTCATCATACGACTGTTGATAACTTTCTTCAATAACTTGTCGTAGCATAGAAAATTTGCTCTATATAATGTCAGTTGGACACCGCACTAGTTTTCTTGTCTTGACTGCCAAGATGGCCATGATGGTTATCATTATGACAGTTGAGGTTCCAGGCATTTTCAATTATTGCTGAGCATCTTCTGAAACAGCAATTGTTCTTAGTACAGGAATACTTTCAACAATAAATTCAAGTGTCTCACACTAAGCTCGTCTTCGTATAGATCTGTTCAAACGTAGAAATATTCTAATCTAATAGCACCTTTGAGCTTTTTATAAGGCCTGTCATAACGCATTTATAGTGTAAGACACGTGTTTCGGCCTTTTCAGCCTATTTTGAGCCACATTAATTGCACGGTGCCTTTCACTTCAGTCAATTCCTTATGGAGATACTCCATATGTAGACCAATCGGCACCGAACTATTTACACTTATTTCAGTAAGGCCGAAACACGTGCCTTGCACTATATAAAAGCCATAACGGACCTCATGAGTGGCTCAAAATATCTTCCTAGATTATATTGTTTTGAGCGAGGTCACAAAGACAGTCGAAAAGAAGGTATAACAATATAAGTTTTACCAGCCCTCGAGCAATCAACTGTGCAACAGTGTCCCGCTGAATGATTTATCACATTGTGACAAGTGTAAATATTTCGGCGCCAATTCCTCTGAATAGGGCGTATGTCCCCGAAGAGCTGAGTGAACCGAAAGGCACCGTACAACTGATGAGGCTGCAAGGTCGAGATACGTGCCTTGCAACATATAAGCGTCATATCAGACCTCAAGAAAGGCTCAGAATATTTAGAAAATTATATTATTTTGAGCGAGATCTCAAAAACAGCCGAAAAAAAGGCAGGAGCTTCCTGTCGCCGCGGTTATTCGATAACCTACCGAGGGTGGTCTGCATAACAAAAATGGTGAGAAAAGAGTTGAACTGAAGAAATGGTCCCAATTGTGTGATCTGATTGTGAGTTTACTTGTTCAACTGACAAAATTCATTTCTGTCCATAAGAAAAACACAGTCTACTTCAAAAGTGTAAAAGTAGCTATTGTGTTACTATCAATGTCATTAATAGAATCAGTAAGAGTGATAGTACCTTTCAGTAAGAACAATGTTATCATTTATAGGTTTCCTGCACAAGAATGAAAAGGTTGAATTGGATAAGATCGACATTGTCTACAATAAATACTGGGCCCCTATTAATTGGGCACTTTCACTGCTTATTCGCTGCCAAAAGGAAGGGTACATTGATCTTCCACCGTCACTGCATTCATGCATGAACGTAAGAGATTTTGATACAACTGAATTGATAACTGACGAGAAAACCCATAAATAAGAGTGACTGAGCTTGCTTTCAGAAAATACCTTTCAAAAATTATCTGCAAAGAATCTTCCAACAATTCTTGTTTGATTTATAGTAAAAAGTATTATGAGAAGCTTATCTGTTCAAAATTCTAATTCTCTAGAAGAAAAATTGCAAAATGGTGTTTGGAATTTGTGGATACTCTTGACTATCACTCTCTTACGGTTTTAAGTAATTTCTCTGAAACAAACAATGATCGAAATTAAACAGAAAATGATTCAGATGTCCACTGCCGTTGACAGCTAAATTTTAGCTCTCGAAGAGTTGACTGGCTTTAAATCCTTCATTGACCAGTTCAATCCAGTCGACTTGCTCTCCATGTCTTAAATTCTCCTTTTGGGAGTTTATAACTATAAAATTTCACTCATGTTCAGACATATTTGACATTCTAGTGATGAAGTGTAGTAGGATGTTGTGAAGGATGGGACAGTAGAAAGAAGTACGCTGTGGAAAAACTAAGGTAGTTCTCTCTTTCAACTCTCGCCCTTGAATCTAAATGTGGCCTCTGCTTGGCTCTCTCTAAGATCGTATGGTAAATCACCTTGACCATCCTTCTCGACATTCTTAAAAAAGACAAAATTTTGAAGCAACAGCTGACCAATGGGTAGGAACGAATGCATGAATTGCTGGAGTACGCTTAATATATATGATGACGCATTACGTGGAAAATATGTTTTCGTGGATATTTTTACGACTTTTGTTACAGAAGAGGACTTTACTTCCAATGTATTCCCTGAAACTCCCGAAAGACTCGGTACTTTCTATTATCAAACAGGTACCTTTGAAAGAAGTTTTTCTTGAAGGGCAAAAGATTTTCCTGCTCTATTTGCAGCTATACAAAAGCTTAAATACCAGAAAATCCAAAAATACTTGTTTTCTAGAAGGGTTCTGAGAGCACTATTGCATTGAAAGAAATCATATTTCAAACGGCTCACGCACTCGCGCTCATACAAGCAATGCTTTTCCTTACAAATATTCCCAATCATTAGAGACCGTAAACCTCAAAACTTGTAAGAGCTTACTTGTTTTCAGAAAGGCAAGAAAGCTGTAGCAGTGGAATAAAATCGTGTTTCGCGTTGACACATGTGTTTTTTGCAGTAAAGAGACTCTCTTAGACTTATAGCAATCGTTCGATAGAGTAAGTCTCGGATAGTTCAAAAATGTACTGGGTTTCCACACACCTTTTTACAGTGCCAGTAGGGGAAATAAATTTGTGTTTCACACGCATCGCGCTTTGTCGCTCAAATTTCCATTGATTTTTTACAAATTTTTTCTAACAATATAGACTGCAAGAATGTTCATAGGCTTACCGAGGTTGTCACGTCAGAGCCATACACGAGTTTTAGAGGTATCGCCATTTTCATCAGTGGCCCCATGCCCTACGCTGGGCCCTACTTTGTAGCAGAGAGTGGAGACATGTGTGGTTATATAACAACGTACAACGATTACGGGGTTATCATCAGTTTTCAGTCGATTGATTGCGGCTGGTAGATACAAATTGATCCATCTCATCAACTGTTTTAGGGTCAGTATAGTCTGTAAGAATTTTTTCTTCATTGTGTAGAGATTTCTAAGTGTTAGGTATAAAACTGAAGAAGAAACTTGGTTCTATGGTTTTACAAGCTATTAGCAGCCTATGCCTGTACACAGAAAGCATATGAACGCATAGAGGAAGTCATGTAAAATACATACACATTGATTTAACATTAGTAACAGTCGTACATTCTATTTAAAGTTGTTTTTCATAATGGAGAAAAAACCTTGAATTTACCAACACAATTACACTCCACAGATGAGTTGCTCTTACGCGGTCGATCGATCGCGTAGTGATCCACAACAATCCACGTACCGTAGCCGACTGTTCGAACTTCAATTTTATTTTCCCTGCTACACTGCAGTAAAACGGTCATTCCAGAAAACAATTGCAGTTTTGGGATCGCCAAACTTGCGTTATCTACTGTTCCTGATAATATAAGGAAGGAGCTCTGTCTTACGAGAAATACGCGTGTGAGACACATCTCCATTTTCTCTGCTACAGTGCCGTAAGATGACCTCCTCAAAATGCATTAACATCTTTACTTTTTCGAAATTTACACCATTGAATGATTACTGATAGTCTAAGGAAAAAGCTCTATCCTGCAAAATAAAAGCGTACCGTGTGAAACAGAATTTTATCTTTACTTTACAGCTTTGTGAGGAAGCTCTTATAAAACATGTCCACTTTCAAATTTCTCGAGCTTTAACCTTTTGAATGATTATCGAATAGACCTTGAAACTGTTGTCCAGCAAACTCATTCAAAAATGCCTGTCCGATAACAGAAAAATACCGAAATTTCTCATCAGCGCTAAACCCGTTAAATGTCTGTGATGCCAATGTAGAAAGCGCGCTGGTCGACTTGCTTTTGGAGTACAAAAATGAATAGTACTGTTTAACTAATTGAATGTTGTGAAGTGATTGATTTGTGATTACTTAATCCTATCCTATACAATCTTTGGTGATTGAGTGAAATCACAAAGTTGATAGAAAGGCTGATTTATTTCTTTGGCTGGCGTTTCAAAGCGTTTCGTCTTTTATAAAACCAGTTCAATCTATCTTCATAATCGCATTTCTGCTGTTAGATTAGCATTTTGAAAACTGAAATCACTTAAAGAGATGAGACAAGTAATTTTCTGCGACTAACTTTACCTCTCCAGTATCTCACATCGAAATCTTCATGAGTTTAGGAAATCAAAACATTTCGAGGAAGTCTCGCTCAACTGTGTAATTACGACTGGGTGCCGATTCCTATCGCGTATACACAAGTATGATATTTTTTCGCATATTTCTCGTATATTACGACTTCAGTAATCCTCGTAAAGAACATTTAGCTCTAACGCGCATGGTTCCATGCATGTACCAAGAGTGAACAAAAAGTTCTGGAAAAATTTGGAAGTTTCGCTCTTGTGCGCAAAATAACAACAAAAATTTCTCAAAAATGTAGATCACCATCACAACTTTCTGGCGACGTCCTGCAAGATTCCGAATCTGCACAAAGTACAATTCCGGCTCCTCTGAATATCGAAAAACTATTACCATGTAACGAACATTGAAATCGACTATTTTGTGAGCTCGCTCAAGAACAGTATGATACGACAATGTATTTTGAGACTTTCATGAGATCTGCTGCGAACACTTATACAGTGCGAGAGACACCTGTTTCGGTCTTACAGCGCCGCTGCCTTTTCGTTTCAATCAGTTTCTCGGTGATCAACCCCTATATAGAGCAATCGACGACAAACTTTTTACACTGGACGTCCGGTGAAAGAATTGCCGTGGTATTCTTTAAGAGTGCCCAAGTAACAGCCATACGCCATGCAATCGGCAAGCAATCACTCTGAAAAAACGTCACGGTGATTGTTTGACCGAACGTCGAGTGTAAAAAGTTTTCCATCGATTTCTTTATAAAGGGGTAGATTCCCGAGGAACTGATTGAAGGAGAAGGCACCGGGCAAGTGGCGAAACTGTATGACCCAAACACGTGTTTTTCACAATACAAATGCCCATATTAGGTCTTACGAAAGACTTAGCATGCTTCTCCAACATCATCAAATGATTCAGTTCGACGGCCAATCAAAAATTGTTGCACTGTGAAAAAAGGCCTTAACTTATGGAGCGACGTCTGGACTGCAGGGCGGGGTGCGGAAGAAATTCGACGCTGTCCAACTCTCTGAAATTGTTGTCGGTCTTATCCGTATTTTTCTTATTATCAATATTCCATATATTCCATTTTCAATACAGTATCTGAAGTGCCAATATAAATCGGCACAAAGATGTCAGAAAATGAAATTTCCAGAAATTTTCAGAACTTTTTGCTTAACCTAAATAGTTAAGAAGGCGTAGGGCGCAGTGGTTAGAGGTGTGCTTTGGCACGCATGATCGACTAATCCATGGTATTCGAGCCCGCGCTCAAGGTTCACCATGCTTTCCATCCCTCCCAGATCCATGAATAGATACTAGACTTTCCCTTCATAACAGAACTGACTTGATAGATCCGTTAAGCCACTGCGTGTCATTCTAAAAGACAGATATACATTCAGTCATCTCATACAAAGCTGAAAATTAAAAATAGATGCATGGCGCGTCACTCAAAAACTGGCCAACTCCGAGAACTTTAATTTTCATCGTTTTATGCACGGAGTTTTCAAAAAATGGCTGTCCTTACACAAAGCAGGTTTTGCTTTCCGTAATCTGTGATGACTACAATTTTAGGTCGTGTTTCTGGCCGTTCGGGCCTATTTCTTGATATGTCTTGTTTCACGCCAATACATACCTACTGATGAGGCCTCCAATAAAAGTGTGGTAAGACACTATATTTTAGATCAAAACATCAGGCTATCCCACGGTCTCTTTCTCATTTCGACACATTTGTTGATTTAATTGTTGTCAATCCAAAAAACAATTAATCAACAACATAGTCACCATCACGATGAGTAATATGTGATTTGTTCTGCAAAGACTGGATGCCTTGCTTCCAAAAAGAATGAAGCTAACAGTCGAAGAATTCTGTGAGTTCACTTTGAGCTGACAGTAGGCTTCAGATTTTTCTTCCATAGAAGCTGCTTCAGGGCATGGAAGAGATGATATCCCGATGAAGTAATTTCGGGCTATATGGTGGTGTGGTAACGTGGTTCAGAGATACCTCTCCAAAATGTGACGGATCGATTTTGCAGTTTGGGTCTGAATGTTCCTGGGAGGGCGACACTGAGTTGTTTCGAGCGCTTCTCTCTCATTGCTGCGGCCGACTTCCGGAGTTGTTTTCCATAGAAGTTGGCAGTGATAGTCTGCTTGTTGCTGAGCAGTTCCCATAAGACCATGCCCTGCCAATTTCCGAAATCGGGAGCATAATCTTCTGACCATGAAACTTAAGCTTTGCTTAAGCTGGCGGGTCTTTGTCGCAAAGCTGCCAATAAGCGTGGCGCGTCTTGTTCTCGTAGTAAACCTGAAACTTATCTCCAGTAATGATCGACCAGAGAAAGTTTTGCTTGTGCGGTTGCAGCAAAAAACTTTCGCGGATGGTCACGCTTGCAGAATGTAACTAACCTAAAAATGACCCCACCCAACATCTTTGATCGCGGATTTTATTTTTCGTGGAGGGAAGAAGTCTAGTGTTCCTCCAAATTGCTGCTTATCATCTGTCATAATGGTGATTATACGGTTCTCTTTTGTTCTTTTGTTATCCGGGAACAAATGAATATTCGACTCATTCGCTAGGTAAAAATTTTCCATAAGTGTCGGTAGTCATTCGGAATCTTGAATTTCTGGCTAGTATCCTAGGATATGGTTTTTTTGAAAAATCTTTTTATAGCGCTGTAGTATCCAGAATAAAACTATGTTTCATATGCACCATGCGTTATATCTCGCTTTTATATCTCGCTTTTATATCTCTGGACAAAGCTCCCTCCTTAGACTACCAGTACTCTCTCGATAGTACATGTGTCGGAGAACTCGAAAATGTGTTTGCCTTTTGTATAAGCTCTTTTGATATCGCCGTATGAGGAAGAAAACATTTGTTTTACACCTTATTGAGAGCTCTTTCTTCAGACTACTAGTAATCACTCGATGACATAAGTTTTGAAGATTTAAACGGTGTGCTTATTTTGTGGAAATAGCGTTTACCTGTAGTGTAGCAAGGAAAATAAAATTCACATACGTGACCATGTGTTCATTGGCCAGTTGACGGACCAGGGGGTGAGGCGACAAAGGGCTGGGCGCAACGATCAATCGATTTTCTCACATGAAAGTGTAGTGTTTGCTATTCAAATAAAAATTGCTCTCCGCTTTGAAAGAAACTCCGGATTAAAAGATTTATTCAGATATTACAAATATTTCTCCACACCCCCATATGTTTTTCGTCCTTCCAGCGGTTTATACGCGTGATAAAAATGATGGCGCGCACCGGATATGGAACATGATTTTATTTTGTGTGCTACAGCGCTGTATGAGGATCTTTTCGCAAGAAGGCCATGCAGTGCTGTAGCCAGAGATTTAAGCTTTCGAACAATTGCTAGCACTCCTAAGAAAAAATTTTGTTGAGCAAATGAGGTCGAATATTCATTTGTCTCCAGATAAACGAAAAGAACCATATATGCATATATATATATATATATATATATATACATCTATATACATGTATATGTATATATGTGCATGCACATGTTTTATATGTGCATATATATATGTATATATGTATATATGTGCTCATATATATGTTATATATCTTTTTTATATACGCATATATATGTTATAATATTTCCAATTATCAAGAGAATGTATTGATTTGGATGCTATCACTAATGCAACAAATTAAGTTATCAAATCGGGTGTATACTGCTTACCTAGGTACTTGAATATCTCGTCTTCAGTGATAACGCGAGTCGCAGTAGAAAATCCATCCACTTCCTTTTTGCGCAGTTGTCATCTATGGTGGCTGCCTGTTTTGGAAATGGTGATAGTTGCTAGGTAGATTCCCAATTCTAAACATTCCCTTCTAAAAGCAAATGATCAACTAGCTAAGAACACATCCGCTCACCTGGGCAGTTCCCTAAGAAGAAGGTTGCACTACCTTATAGTTCCTGTACTGCTCTTTTCGTCCACTTGTCATCTGTTCTTCTTTATATGTGACCGCACCAATCCGTACTTCGCTATTAATGTATTTTTTTTGAATCTCAAAAATCATTTAGCTCTAGAAGACGTGAACTCCACAAACCGAGTGGACTTTTTGAGTACCCATTAAGCAGTAGTGCATGTCGTTCATGTGCCGTGTGAGTGGCGAGCAGATTTGTTGATGTGGTTAGAGTATCAGTCCACGTCGCTGCACGACAAGACGCTGGAAAGACTTTCGAATCGAAAACGTGAGCACGCACTTTGAAGTCCGTTATTTGGCCAGTGGCCTCTCTAAGAAACCCGAATGAGGCCTATGCTACTCTCGTTCTTCTCTCTATTTAATCCCCGTGTTGTTCTTCACGTTCACTAAGTCTGCTTCACTGGTACTCGAATAAAGATAGCGATGGATTCACAAGACAAATGTTCTGTAAGAATTTTCTATCAATACGTATATTCTTTTCGCCCCAATCGGGCGACTTCATTATCCGTCGTAGCACTGCAGTGAAGAGCTTTGGCGGTATATTTTTGCTTTGTTGAAGTACTTTTGTTATGAGTATGGTGAGAAGTCTATGGAGAAGCTGTGTTTTCGTGCAGTAATTTCGGTATTATATTTAAACTTCCATGAGGTCTCTTATGGCACTTTTTAGTGTTAGACGTACGTTTCGACCTTTTGGCCTCATCAGTAATGCGGTGCCTTTCGGTTCAGACAATCTCTTGTAGTGGACTATAACCCCTACATATAAAGGAAATGGCGACGAACATGCTACACTGCATCTGCGTGAAAAAATCATTTCACATTACAGTGATAACAAGTCACTACATGTGAAGTGATAAGATCACCTGACATTGCTGTAATTGATAGTCGAGTGCCCACGGCTGGTGAATTGATTAATACCTTTCTATTTCAATGTTTTTTATGACCTCGAATAAAATTTCACTATACCAGGACAGCATATTTTGCAGCGGTATACTCCCTAGAAAGAATTGGCTGAACCGAAAGGCACCGTGCTACTAATGAGGCCAAGAGCTCAAACCAAAACGTGGCCTAGCTTCAACAAAGGCTATAACCCTTTTTAGACCTCATGAAAAGCTCAAAATATGCTGTCAGCGTGTATTGAAATTTTTGGCAAAGTCTAAAAACAGTCGAATATAAAATTTTGATAGCAGTCAGTCAATGTTGATATATAATAGGCCCTACACCTTGATCTACGAGAGCTTATATCATTTCATTCGTTTCAATGCCAGCAAACGCTTTCTCATAGTCAATAAGGGTTACGATAAGGAGCAGATGGTACACCCGGCAAAAGTCAATGACTGGCGGCGCCGCTCCGATGTGGTGCTTCATGCAGTATATATATATAATATATATATATATATATATATATATATATATATGTTGCGTACTATAGGTTTTTAAGTTTCTCCTTTTCTGAAAAATTCATTTTTAGATTGATCTCTACGTACCGTACATGACAATTCTCCAGTTTGTCTTCCTTGTTGGATGGATGAAGGTATATTACGAGATTGATTTCATTCAATGAATTGTGTTTACAATCAACCGCGTTAATGAGCGCCATTAATGTAATCTAGTTATTTCCACTAGATTCATGCTGTCATGAAAGTTATGGAATATATTACAAATGATCTTTAGTGTTGAAATAAGACATTTACCAGCCTTGCTACATCATAGAATCCTCAAAAGTCGATAATTGAAGATTTTCTAAGCTCTCATTACACTTTTCATTACCACTTTTTCGTCTCGCAATCAATTTAGGCTCAATTAGTTGGTGTAGTTGTAAGATTCTCATTAAGAGGATGCCCTCATGCCTCACCTGTAGCGAGTTATTTGCTCTTTTGCATTGTATTTACCTACTTTATCTTAGTGTTGTAGCGAAAGGAGGCTTGGAACGGAAAGGAAAACTGGAGCTGCTGTTCTTCACAAATGGAGTGTAAGAGGAGTGCTATGCACAGAAAGAACGGCTTTGTTAAACGCTGTTTCGTAATAATACCTGCACATTCTTTGTCGTTAGGTGGTTTTTGTAGCAAAGTTTAATCTTCGGACATTACGGAATTACCCAGATGACCAACGTTAACCACAAACACGTCTCCTCTCATCGTTTGAATTTGTTCTCCTTATTATCTGACGTGCCCATACGTGCTTTGTTATATCGATATATATTCTTCTAGATCACGAGAACGAGATAGATCTTGAAGATACAAGCTTTGCAACTTGGCTAGATATTGTGTACCCGGTTACGACTTGAATTACATCAATCAGGTGCTCTCTGATTGGTGCGCAGATTTCTTGACGTCTTAGAGTTATCGTTCACGGCTCTGCAGCATAATGATGCATTAGGAAACTCGAAAAGACAATCTATCCCTTAAGCTCAAAGCGTTAATTGACGAGATCAAAAATCACAAAAAAATCATACCTCTGCTATCGACCGCTCCTTTATAGACCCGCTCAAAGCGATCCAATCTGATCAAGGATATGACATATTTTGATCCGATAGGTCTAGTGCTATATGGGCGTCTATTCCGTCCAATTGGGATTCATCAGTAGCATCCTGCCTCGGTTTCCGTCGATCCCTTGAGGCTAAATAGTCCTCTGAAGGAGTCGACAGCCGATTAAAAAATAATCACCCCAAGTCGGATGATGATATTTATTACGTGACGTCGTGGTGACCGGTAGTCGAGCTATACGGCTTTTATAATGAATTATACCTCTGCTCCATAGCAATGGACCTAGCGGCTCAAAACATATCATATCCATATCAGATTAAATCGTTTTGAGCGGACCTGTAAAAGAGTGGTCGATAGCAGAGATATGATTATTTATGAAAGCGGCAAGATCGACTGCCGGTCACCACAACGTCAGGTATTCCATCATCCGACTTGCGGTGATTATTTTTACTTGGAATCGATTCCTTCAGAGGATTATTTAGCCTCGGGGGATCAACGGAACCGAGGAAGGGTGCTATTGATGAGCCTCAATAGGCGAAATAGACGCCTATATAGCACTACACCTATCAGCTCAAAACATGTCATATTCTTTATCACGAAAAATCGTTAATTAATCCTTATGGGTTGAGTCGAAAAGGCGAACGCGGAGTCGCGCGTGTGATACTTGTTTAATGATTTCTTTGAGAGTGTGCTTAAATGTGGCCCACGCCGTTTCGTTTCCGCCCTGCTGTATAATTCCTCCTTAATTTTCTCCTTTTCTTTTAGTGAACGTCTAAGATGCATGTGAAAAAGTGGTGCTACATTTTTATATTGAAGAAATTTGGAGTCTAACAAGCATTTCTTCACATCAACGCATTTGATGGATTCTCAACAAACACATAGGACGGAATTTGCAATAAATCAATTCTAAAAATTTTAGGTCGCTGAAGGGCTGCTGAATCCTCTTGGCGAAGACGATGACGACTTTGAGTGCAACTTTCTCATTGACAAGAATATAGCCGTATGTCTCCTTTGTGGTCATCCAACGTTGCTTGTGTTTTCGTTTTACTCAAACAATAGTAGCAAATGAGTCGTCATATATGCTAGGGATTCCAATATTTTAGAAGCTTAGTATAGAAGTTGCAAACGATTAAACTCTCGTGATATGATGCCTGTTATGGCACGGGACTGGCCTCACTCCCCCCCCCCCCCCCCCACACTCTCTGGCTGTCAACAACGAATGCGCTTTGGAACGCCACAGCCAGGCTATCCTCGAGATTGCAAGCACACTCGCTCATCCAAATTTAAGAAGTTCAAAAATTAGGCAAAAAAACGATTCGAATGCTGGAAATACTGGGATCCGCACAGTGGGAAAACGAAGTAAAGAATAAATTGTGAAATAAACCCAACAAAGCGTTAGTAAGTGCTAAAGTATAGATATTGCGGCAAAAAAACGAAGGTCAGACAGCTGTCACAATCCCGAATCACAGGATTAGCACTGCCAATTTCCAGACAGGCTTGTCGATTGTCGATGAGACACACGGTTCTTGCCCAACACTGCTACCGGACCTCTTCATGGATCCAAACTATGCTCCCGTGTATTCGGAGGATAGTCAAAAGAATGGACATGATGGAATGTTGGTTGGCTCAGCGGAGGGAATCGAGTGAGTGTCCTTACTTTTCTCCAATGAAAACGAACAGACATTGCAAATGAAACTGCTAAAAAAAATCAGCTTTACAGTGAAATAGTACAAATTATTATGTTTTTCAGTCGCCCCATAAGTTTTGACACTAGAGCAATAAGTACTAAATTTATTGAGCAAAAGTAATCAGAACTACATGATTTAATATCGTTCAATTGCGCACTTTCTTGCGAACATATACAACTTGCCTATACTTGCTTTGGATGGAGCTGTCTTAAGAACAAATCTGCTTGCCACTCATATACGAATGACGCTTACATGTAAATAATATGAAGCGGCGCGCTAGATTAATGGAACTTGGGGCAATGACACAGTTGGAGAAAGGACACATAGCAAGTGGTTCGCAAAGTTCAAAGCTTGAGAGTATAGTCTGGAGGGTCATTCGCGCTCGAGCTGTTCACAGGAAGCTCGCTTAGTCTTGGGCGCCGCTTCACTAACATTTTCCCCTTGGCGTCATTCGTGCATGAGTAGCAAGCAAATGTGTTCCCACGACAGCTCCGTCTTGAAGCAAGTACAGGAAAGTTGCATAAAAAAACGCACACAAGAGAATGCGCATTTGAACAATACCAAAATCACGCAATTTCAATTACATCTGGTTAATTGATTTGATGTTTATAGCTCTAGGGCCGAAACTTATGGAATGACCGAAACTTTTTTCGAGTACAAAAATATGGTCATAACTCATGCACATCCTCAAATGGGTACTTTTTAGGCTGACTGATCCAAATGAAGATGTAAAGATGGTCTCAGTAGATGTCAGAGGTTCAACTCAAGATCTATCAGGTCCTGCTCGACGCTAAAAAAACATGAAAATGAGGACTTCAGATAAAGAACAAAAGCTGCGATTTCACTAAGGGAAAGCATGAGTCTCCACTCATCTTATTTTATCTGCATCCCTTTTCAGCCACGGTTTACTTTTTTGGGTTATCAGCTAAACTTCTTACAGACGCCTATAGAAACATAGATTTCCATGTACTGTTCAGATTATATATTTGTATGGAAGTAGCACTCGAAATTTCTATGAGATGTCATCCTGTGATGCGAGCGACTTACTTTCTGCCATTTTGTTTCCGAGTCTTTCGTCATGTGGATTTCAAAAAACGTAGAAAAGCCGTTTTTTTTTTGAAGGCGTACATCATTTCAGCGATTGGACACGACACGCGATCGCTGTCTAGAGTTGGATTACGACGAAATTTCAGTAATGCAATGAATTTTTCACGGTGAGTGATTCAACTATTTGTATAACAGGGACAGTAAATTTGGTTCACTGCTATCATGACTAAGTTCGACGGTCATCCAATAAGAGTGCAAGGGGGCGAACTCGAATGCGCATTGCTCGACGTCAACTCGATAAGGCTCGATATTCTTGAGACTTACTGAATGTTTTTTAACCTCACTAAAAACATTCAGTAAAGTCTTTAAGAATTCTCGAAGCCTTACCGAGGTTGTTACGTCAAAGCAATACGCATTTTGGAGGTATCGCCACCTGTGGCAACGGTTTGTGCTCGCCGTTACCTTCAATTTGCTTTAATGATTGATTGAATAGTGCTGCCGCTGACGGCCAGTGATGTTGAAGTCTCGAGCAAATATTAGTTTTATTACAGAGGATAATAAGACAACAATGATAGAGTCGGAATAGACAACAACCTGAATTATATGCATCATCACAGTAGTGATGTAATACCAATAATATATACATCATAACGATACAGAACTATGTAACAGTAACAAGAGACAGGTGAGTGCGAACAAAGTTAACTAGGACTGGGGGGCTTGACTAAGCGACGAATCTCGGGATGCAGTTATGCCTGTCCCCGAACAAGACCTAAACACCGAGGGTGGGAGCCAGTGGTATACATGGACTGGAGCCCATCCCCGATGGCGGGTCAATCAGAACCCATAGGACTTGGTCCACCGCCGTAGTCGTAAGCTCCTTCGATGAATTTGACAAGTATTTATGGTGAGAACATAGTAGAACGACTAGTAGTGAAATGGTAAGATCGTAATGGACGAGTGGCGACAGCGACCGCTCACGGAGCGAACAGATTATTGAATGGCCTGAGCCTTGATGATAATACAGTAGCTGCCGTGGTCGCGCCCTTTGAAAGACTTTTCGAGTTGTGGCGCATTACCTTTTTGTCCCAGTGATCCCACGGTCTTCGCTCTAAAAAGTAGCAGCAGCTCTATGAAACCGTCGCTACACCCGCTTCATCAGTATTAAGAGAAAGTTATCGAGAAAAAAGTGGTAATAGCATAATATCAATGTACGTTGTGCTATCACCACATTCGTCTCCCCATCCCTGCCATAAAGTGGGGTTCAGTGTTGGGCATGGGCCACTGATGAGGGGGCACTACGTCCGAAACGCGTATCTCTCCGACGTAACAGCCTTGGTAAGGCTTTAAACATTCTTGAAGACTGTATCTGACTGAAGGCGAACAATATCTTGAAAAGAGCTTGATGTCGAAATAGATCATGCGTTAGGCAATGACACAGACTGGTGCTTTCAATTTTATAAACGTAACCCTTCCAAAGAGAGCACATGAGGCGTAGCGGTTGGAGGTGCTCTGCGTCGCACACGAGGTCAATGGTTCGATCTCGCGCTCATGGCTCATTTAGCCATCCATCCCTCCGGGATCGGTAAATTGATACCGAGCTGGTCTCAGGCTTATCTGGGAGTATAAGCAACACTGACTCGGTACAGTGGAAGGCCACCGCGAGTCATTGTAAAGACCAGATATGCATTCAATGACCTCAGACGAAGTTATAAATTGAAGACGAATGCATGACGCATCCTTCAAAGATTTATCAAAACTGAGAGCTTTATCCTTTTTTAGTTTTTTAAACATTCCGAAATCTGTTAGCATACTTTGGAAGTGATGCGACTTTCCTCTAAGCAAATAGTAATTACTTTTGATTTGTTCAAAATTATTTAGGGCGCGAGTAAGACGAACAAACTCTATCCAACCAATTCGTAGGGGTTTTGCCAAGCCAGTGAGTATGGATCTAGATGCGGAACGAGCATATGCAGCCTTTGAATTGTCAGATGGTATGTTAAATTTCCTTACAATAAAATTTTTTTACTCGAGTCGAAATTTTAGTTTACCGCAGTGTTGAGATGATCTTGCAGTGTCGTCTGATAATTTCTATCCTCACTGGAGATCTTAGCAAAGTCACCATTCTTTATTATATATGACATTGAAGGCCATGGATGCCTTAGCTCTGCCTTCAGTACGCTTAGGACTGACGAAAGTTTTTTTATTTTTTAGCAGCATGTAAATTTTGAAATCATCCAAAATATAGTTGGAAGAAATCAGTGGTCGTTTATCTGGGCTACATACTTCAAAAACGAACAAATAAACTTTCTACAATAAACACACATTGTCAAAAAGGTGAACTGAGAGCAATATCTTCGAATAGTAGGCAAGTCGAAAGGACAACGTTTTTGCGACATATTGAATAAACATAAAGTAGTCTGACTAGCAGTAAATTCGCAAACGCTATTATCGCTAGCACATTTTCTTAGGGTATTTAAAACGTAGAAATACAGGTTTTGTTCCATCAAAAAACTCCATCACGGGTAGCAACAATTTGACAAAAGTCGAAGAAGAGGAAGAAGAAGTGGAAAAATCGCATTCTCAAGACGCGTTAAGCACGTTGGAGAGTATCGATGAGGAGGAGGTATGTTGATTTTTGAATGAGAAAATTTGTTTTATCAACTTCCAAGAAATTTTGATAGATTGCGAGGCGCTGGCGATGGCGCCCAAAACAGAAAAAAGATAGTTACTGAAGGCAATTTTAAAATTAGCTAACAATCAAACTTTGACAAGTTATCACGGTACTTATATATTAGACGCCTACAAATGAATATTCGACCTCATTCGCTAGAGAAAATCTTCTCATAGGATTGTTAGTAATCATTCGGAAGCTTAAATCTCTGGTTACAGCCTCACGTGGCCGACTTTCAAAACGCTTTTTTATAATGCTGTAGATTCAAAAGAAAATTATGTTTTACACCAGAGCCTTAATTTTTCTTCACGCGTATAATTCGCTGGAAGCACAAAAAGCATATGGATGTGTAGAGAATGTTTCGTAGCATATGCGTCCATCGTTTTTATATGGAATTTCTAGATAGAAGAAATATTCTTAATTGAAAACAAGTTGCACCCCACATATCCAAAACATGTCGATCGATAATCCGCGCCCACCCTTCGCCGTGAGTTGGCCGGTAAGAAGGTTGCCACATGTGTGAATCTCGATCTTATTTTTCGCACTACACTGCAGCAAAACGGTCTTTCTCAGAAAATATGCGCAAGCTGTGTCCGGCGAGATGTAAAGCGTAAATTTTTTTTTTTCCTATGACGCTATCAAGAGAACTTTTTCACAAGGCAAACACATTTTTGAGTTCTTCAAGACTTGTGCTAACGAAAGAGTACCAGCAGTCTAAGGAAGGAGATTTGTCCAGCGAAATACAAGCGAGAGAAGAAAAAAAGCCATAATCGTGTGAAATATAGTTTTATTGTGGATTTTATAACGTTATAAAGGCGTGTTTTGAAAAGCCGGTTACGTGGGGGTGTAGCCACAGACTTGAGTTTTCGAATGATTACTAGCACTCCAATGAAGAAATATTGCCCAGAGAATGAGGTCGAATATTCAATTGTCGCCGTCTAACATATAAGTACCGTTATAGCTTATGAAGTATCACGCAGTGTCATTACATCTACACAATTCACTATAAAAGGAAACCCAACGTCCTCTTATTTTTACTATTGACTAATTGTTGTTTGACATGCCAAAGTAATATTAATTTACTGGAAGACAAAATATGGTCTACGCATTGCTGAAATTCGCCGCTTGTTATTGGAATATATTTTTGAGTGAATGTGGTTATGTTATGGATCCTTTGATGCGCATTTCTCGCTTATGTCTTGTTGGTAAAGATGTACTACTTGCTGTTTATTTATATTTCTTCTGGACTACAGATGGCATCTCGCAAATAAAGCAGATATGTCGCATCACCAACATCACATTTGGCCCGAGAATTGCTAACAGTGCAATGGTACTTCAAAAAGTTTTGTAAAGGAGATGAGAGCCTGTTAGACGAGGAAGGAGTGGCCGGCCAGGGGAAGTTGACGAAGATCAATTGAACAGTCATCAAAGCAGATCCTATTAAGAGCACACGAGATGTTGCAGAAGAACTCAACGTCGATCACTTTACGGTCGTTCGTCATTCGAAACTATGGTTGAAAATAATCGCGGTTTTGCCACGATCTGAAAGAGCAGTTATTTAGGCGCCAACCTAATAAAAAATACACTGAACATTGTGATAGAAGCATCTGCGTTATGCTGAGCGGAATCAAGCTAGGATAGAACTTTGCCTCGTCACACTCTGCCTGACTGCTGAGCAGACAACTTCTTCTGGACGACCAATCCGACTTTTACCACCAGTGCCAATAAGATGAATTATCCTCTTGATTATCATTTTTGAAGTAGTAAGAGACGCATATGTGTAGTGCTGAGCAAAAAGTTCTGGGGAATTTTCAAAGTTTTGTTTCTATGCGCAAATTGATAGCAAGAACAAAAATAAGTACTCTTCGAACTACAAACCTTTCGTTTGTAGTTTTGTTCTTTAGTTTCAAATTTTGCTTCTACACGCAAATTAACAACAAAAGCAACAACAATTATTCTCAAAAGTATAGACAACCACTGCCCACGACGTTCTACCATCGTTCTGCAAAATTCCGGATCTGCTCAAAGTACCATTGCGGCTCTTTTGAACCAAAAAACTCTTGACATGCTTCTCAACTCCATTAAATAATTTAAACTGACGACCATTAGAAATGTTGCATTGGTCGAAAGAGGCCGTAAATGGACAAAGCTCATGAGGAGCTCATGAAGGTCGCTTCCAACTCACTTTCATCCAACACAGATGGCCGGCCAGAACGAGGCTTTTTTCGAGATCAAAACTGCCTTCTTTGAACCGCTTAGACCATCTGTCCAGTCGATTATATCGCCGTACCAGCACGTTCATCCTCATTAAACTCATCAACGGCTTTGAGAATCGTCAAACCTTTTCTCCAATAGTGGCAAAGCAACACGCAAATCGTACTGTTCAATAGGCATTTTGGAGCCGAAATTAGTGAACTAGATAACTATATACAATACTACCAATAAAAATGACACAAAGATGTCAAAAAATAGAACTTTTAAAAACTTCCAAGATTTTTCTGCTCAACCTAATATAACGTTCTAAACGTGGCCTCCTTGATAAAGTAGCCGTCCGTAAACCATAGTTTCAGCTATATTTCCTTTCTTGGATGTCTTCTTTTCGACATACATATTATCTTTGCATGGGATACACTTTTCGAGTAGAATTTGAAAACTCTGGAGCCATACTGGAGATATATGGTTCTATATGAGGAAGCAATAAAAATACCCAAGAATCAATGACGAAGAGTGAAAACATGTGGAACTACATAGAAGATTTGTAGAAGGCACAGACCAACGAACCTTTCCATTCCTCGCGAGTTGTCGGCTTTCATCACTTCATCTTCACTTGTCATTATCTTTTGTGTGATCAAACACAAATCTTTTTATTCAGCCGTTTTTGAAGATGTTATGACGTTATAAAGATATCCAATGATGTTGAGTGATGTGCAAAACTTTGACTTTGGGAGGGCCTCCGGAAAAGGTGAAATGCATATTTGAGTCTCACTTTACGTCGCAGTTTTGCCCATCAATCAACATGATTGGATACATTATCTTGTGCTCTATCTCTTGATTTATTTCAGATTTTTTGTTTAACGATAGCATAAGAGAATTAATCAGTTCGCTATTGATAAGCAATCCATTGAAAATGAAATGTATTCGCCAGCTGATGCCAGGACCCGAACCTATAAAGAGTGCCACGAAAACCGAATTATAGAGAGGGCACTTTAGTCGAGGAGAGAGAGCGACCTATAATAAGGTCGTTCATTACGTCCATCAAACAAAATTGTGCATTAGCAAGAATGGTTTGACACTTTGAGGACGGTGCTTATTTTTGCGTTACGGTAGGTCGAAAGAATATCTCACGTCATCCTCAAAGTGTTAATGAAATTTCAGCAATCATGAGACCTTGTGAAACTTTTAACTTTGGCTTGGCAAATAGTCTGACAATGAATAAGATTGTTGTTATGTAGAGGTATTTAATATTGGTTAACTTCTCAAACCTTTTTTTTTCAGGCTGATGATACTCCGAAAAAGGAGTAGGCAGGTGACCGCAAAGATGTGTAACTGCAACTATGACTTAATGATCTTGTGATAAATGGTATAGTATATAGTACATTTATGTGCTCATCATATTCGTGTGAGACAATCCGTCGACACCACTATCTATCTGCATCCAAATTCTCATAGAATACGGCGCTTTGGTAGTTGTAGGACATGATTTAATCAAGAGTCGGAACGTATGCCGTAATGTTGCGAAGTTTTCTCTATATTTGGCGTTCAGTACCATCAAAAGTTGAATTGTGAAATTCGAGAGCCACATAAATCCATCTGGAACCGTAAATGTCTTTCGACACCAGTGAAATAATGGGTAACTTGAAGCGAATGCCATTAACAGTCCATCATTAGTCTGCTCTCAAGTGCCTGTTCCACTTCATTGCTTATCGTTAACTAAAAAGGTCGTACAATAAAGGTGCCTTTTTTCGTATAGGCGACCAAACGACAGATGCGCTAGATCCGTGCCGCCAATGGTGCATTGTGTTACGACTGGTAATGCTACGGTAGTAGTCTATTCATAAAATGAAAGCGCAGCACACTAAAAACTCCTCAACTGTGTTTTATGAACCCCACTACAATTAGAAAATGCAATAAAATGACCGCGTGTGGCCCACTATCTACAGACGCTTTTCAGTACGCACCTGATCGTTAATTCAAGCCCATACTCACGGCTCATAACACCGTCTAATCTTGTGAGGTAAGCAGTTTGATACGAAACTTTAGAAGAGTAGCACTTACGTGGTAATTTTATAGACCACCGTAAGCCAATGCTTATGCCTTATTACCAATTTTGTTACCCAAATGATACCCCATGAAGTCGAATGCATGCTGTGCCCCTGAAAGGTTGTTCAACAATGAAAATTCTGTCCTATATCCCCGTTCTCTTCATCACTTTGACGTTCACGATGAAATTATTAACACTTTGGGTAAGACAGGCTCGTTCTCCCTACTTCCATGACACTTCACAAGACGATTTTTGGTGTTATTTCTTGGTGTCATTTGTAATGAAGGTTCTTATATAGAAGTGATCATAAAAAAACTTTCAGTTGTCTTACAAATCACTACTTTGATACGATACGTAAACCCATGAAGTGACAACGGATCTACACCTTCTGCAAATCTGACTGCATCCACTTCTATATAAGCTCTTTCAAAAAAATGTACACTTTAGAAAAATGTTTTCGACTTCGACTTCTACAACATTGTCAAGCTGCAAAAAAATGGGATATGCGTTGTTACCCCCATAAATTTAGGTTTCGTATCGAAAGTAGTGAATTATTAGATAACTGGGCGTTTTTTGCGATGGTAATTAAGTTGTAGGGGAACCTTCAACTTTAATCACCAACAAAAACCAACACCAAGTAATCTGCTCCAAAGCGCTGTATTGGGAAATCAAACCAGCAACATTCTTCCCGATGGCCGACACCACTATCCACTCGGCACGACGGACTGCTCGCCACGTGTGGCTAGTGCAGTGTGCCGCAAAAGGTTGAATTAATTTCCATATCAAGCAGAAATATTTTTCGTACTAGAAAACCCAGTATTAACGAAATGCAGCGTGTACCGGCGCTGAAATTTCCCTTTGTGACTTCAACATTTGTGATGTTCGGTTTATAGACTTTCAACACTATCGTTTTCGCTCTCTCTTCAAAAGAAAATTTGAAGTATTCTCATGTGTTGCTACCTAATACACTACTCATCCGTACTGCCAAAACTCAAACATTTCCACAATATAAAAACGGATAAAGGATAAAGCTTTCGGCGTTGATCAATCCCTGAGAGATGTGCCATGCATGCGACTCAATCAATCATTGACTGAGGTGATTCTATGCAGATCTGGCCTCTATATTATGTTGTGGCGGCCCGTAAAGTGTTAAGCCAGTGCTGCTCTATATCCTCTCAAAGAAGTTTGGTACCAAACCGCCAATCCTGGAGGCTTGAAAAGCTTAATGAGCCCTGAACGCTATGTCGTACCATTGATCAAAAGCAAACTACTGCGCTAAATGTGCTCATATCTCGAAAACAGTACAATATGAGAATATAGGTGAAGTGCACTTTTACTTTACACATGATGTCACGTGTTGGTCGACGAATGCTGAATTCTTCCTGGAAAGGGAGTGGCTCAAATGAAAGGTACTGTTCAATTGACGAGGCTGCAAGACCGAAACAGGTGTATTGCACTGCATAAGTGTCCATAACAGACCTCATGAAGCCTTAGAATTTGTTGTCTAGATGTATTAATTTTAAGCAATGTCTCAAAATCAGTCGAAGAGAAAGATACAACTTAGTTATATGAACTAGTTTGGTCCTGATCAATCTGTTCTGGCAGCTTTTATCAACTCATAATCTGATAATCATTATCAAACTTCTCTTCGTCTACCTGTTGGTACATAGATGATGATGTCTGTAAAAGGAATACATTTTCCGATCTAGAGCTTCAGTGCCCAAGGTACTCCAGAGTGCATGTATCCAAACGATAGCTTGACTCACGCAGATGGTCTTACTTTGCAGGGTTTACTTAACAAGGTTTACTTTGCTTTTTTTTGGTGCTGAGATTTGTTAAAATAGTCTAGTAGGAAATTTTCAGAGGACACTTTATTCTCAGTCAGTTAAAATTTTTCATCTACATTTCCTATGCTATCAATTGGTCATATGAAGGTCAGGGAGAAACTTCTGTGCACAATAAACATTATGGCATGTATACATAGACGTCGCGCTTTGTTCTAAGAACCATAAATTCTAATAACGATAAGTGATCTTAAGCATACTATTTTACAGGGTATCGCCTGTGCATTATGTACATACTGTATATGTTATTTGACCCGTTTCACAGTATTATTTTGTGTATGTGCCAGTATTTCTAGCATTCACTTGTCCCGCTTTCACAGCTCGATTGAGGACTTCTTCTTCAAGATCGCCGTAAATACTGGTTGAGCACATCACCTTGCGTTCTCGAGGATAGCCAGGCTGGAGCACGCGTTATCATTACTGGAGAGTGTTGGGGGAGGGCATTAATCTCGCGTCGAGTCGCACCAAGCATCAACCTGCATGCAAATATTATCCTTTATATACACACTTGAGTATTTCAAATCGGTATTTTTTCTTCTTTTGAGAATTACTTGAAAGCAAGCTTATAAGTTTCCGATTTCTCCATTCAATTTCTTACAATAGAAAGATTAGGTTGTAATCGTGAAGTATGTGCTTAACTTTTTTTCCTTGCACATAAGAGTTTTCTATGCACCGAAAGTACTTGAGCGATTAGAGGAAATCACAAAGAATATATCAGGCAAGAGGAAGCAGAATATTTTTTCTAGAACCGCGGCGAAAACGTTTTGTTGGTAGCGGATTTGGAGGAAGTCTGTCGCTTAGCTGCCTGCCCGCGCGCAAGATCCCTCAAGAGCGATCGAGAGTGCACAGAACGTGATTTCTGTTCAATGAGTTTGCTTTTCTGCAAGACTAACCCCTATGGGTTTAGAAAGAAAGCGCACATCCCTTACAATTATAACCGAGTCTTCTAATTGTGAGATTTAAAATGAAAAAATTCAGAATGTCAAAAGTTTACTTCTAAATAGTAGTGCTCGTGATAAGAAAAACATTGATTTGAAGTACTGGAGTGTGTACATAAAGGGTGATATCTGCATGTGAACTACTGAAATTGCACGAATCCTTGGACATTTCATAGAACTTTGACGAAGGCGCAAAATCTAGACATGTCGCCCTTTTTCTCGGTGGTTTATTTTGGATATGACATATTTTGAGCCATAGGTCTAGTGCTATATAGGCGCCTATTTCGTCCTATTGGGACTCATCAGTAGCACCCTCCCTCAGTTCCGTCGATCCCTTGAGGTGAAACAATCCTCCAAAGGAACCGACGCCAAGAATCCTACTTTGGGTGCTTAATTTTACTCGGAGTCGGTTCCTTTGGAGGATTGTTTCACCTCAAGGGATCGACGGAACCGAGGGAGGGTGCTACTGATGAGTCCCAATAGGACGAAATAGGCGCCTATATAACACTAGACCTATGGCTCAATATATGTCATATCCTTATCAGATTAAATCATTTTGAGCGGGTCTGTAAAAAAGCAGTCGATAGCAGAAGTATGGTTTATTTTGGCATAAAGAAGTTTTTCCTAAACTCTACGTATTCGATAGATAGCTTATCGAATGCACATACAGAACGTCAATTGGCATACGAAAAGCTACCTTTTGAATTATTTATCACATGATTACTTGCAACAGACCTCGTTACGGAAAGGAACGAAAACTCTATGGAAGCATTTGCATGAACTGAACTATCGATTACCTACAAGCACTCCAGGAGAAGACTTTGTATACCAAAACTGACCATCGGAAAAATATGATCTTTGTTCAGTCATTCCGAAAATCTTGGCAAAACAAAAATTTGTTAACAAGAAGTAATTAAAACAGCCTGATTTTGATATCATACCGTTCGTTTCAAGTGTTTTTTTTTTCAAGATCAGGTTCACAATTCAAGATGCCTATTAATTATTTTTGACTGTGCATGTGATTTGTTATGGGCACTTCTGCAGTATAATGCACGTCAGTTGAGGATACCTAGCCCCTCACAGAGAGAAGACGCAGACGTACTATTTACACGTGCCATTAAGTGAAAGAAATGACTAAATGAGCAGTGATGTACACTCGATTGCTCTTGACTGGTATTTATGAAATATCATACCGTTTGTTTCGAGTGTTTTCTTTAAACCAGGCTTGTTTACTCTTGCTCCAAAATGGAGCCGTCGTAGGATCAAACTCGCTTGCTACTTATTCAGAAATGGCGCATAGGGGAAAATGCTAGTGAGGCAGAGCGCAAGATTAATGTAGCTTGCTGTGAACGGCCGGAGCGCGACTGATCCTCCAAGCTGTTCTCCAGCTTTAAAATTCGCAAACCACTTCCTAGTCATTCTTTCTGCAACTGTATCTTCGCCTCAGCTCTAATTATCTTGCGGGCCGCTTCACTAACATTTTATCTTCGAGACAATCGTGCATGAGTAGCAAGCGAATTTGTTACCACAATAACTCCATATTCGACCAAGTATAGGCGAATTGTATACCAAAATGTTCACAAGAAATGCGCAGTTAAACGTGAAAAACCATGCAATATTATTTCTTTCCGTTAGTAGATTTGGTGTTTATTGCTGCAGTGCCGAAACTTATGGGACGACCTAATATATACGAGACTTCGTCGTCTGTATGATAAGTACTTATGCTTGCTGAATGATCATGAATCGTTTAGTCTCAATATAACTTTTCTTCAAATTACACTCTTTGTGCAGAACCATTTTTTCTACAAAGGGTATCGAACTTGAGAAATTCAACTCATTTATTACGATTTGTTTTGACATGGTTTACAAAGAAAAATTGCCATAAAGGGCAACCTACAGAACACAGTGCGCATTAACGATACGTTTGTTTCTTATGAAACGAATTTACGACATGGAGCGCAGTACTCAAAAGAGTACGGTATTACAAAAGCGTCATTATACGAGGGATTGCACATTTATGACAAAACGAGAGCTAAAGGTCTAACACTGACACAACGCAGAATTCTGCATAGTGTCAATCAACTCACTGCTCTTAGATTTAGAAGCTTCCAATGAAAACAAAAAAAAACAATAAGCAATAACATACCAAAGTAATCTAAATATAAGATACGATAATACTCATATGAATCTTATCACAGACAGTAGAACGGGCGCAAGACATCTAGAGAGATTTTGAAGCGGATAAACGCGCCGTACTCAATCTGAAGAAATATGGGAAGAATACTTTTTACGGACACCATATATGCATCACGTGAAACCGCTGCGTCCGAACCTGAAATCTGAATATATGTTTTTAAACTAATCAAACTCCGTTGTACAGTTCCGTCTGCAAACACTGAATTATAAAGTAGCGTGGATGGAAGAGCAGAATTCATTGGAATACGATGGAAAGTCATGTCTAACAAGATAAGTTAGAAACACAAAAAGACAGAAAACCACTTCAAATGCGTGGCACGGTAGAATTTGAGAGCAAGAATAGCTCTGATAAAAATCTAGTACTCGTTGATGGAAAAGCTCCAGATCGAAAGGTCCTCTTTGCGTCGATTATTAATTATTAATACAGAGAGTCTCGGGTGACCAAATGCGATGCGTGTAATGAAGCTCATTCTACCAACAAAACCACTCAGCTAAGCTAAATTATTCAACGTCTTTTCAGCTACAAACCCAATCAATGGTGAGCTGACACCAAATATAGCTACCGTCAATGATTGAAGCAATCATATTCAAACAAAGTTCATTTCTCTAAAGGAAGTTCAACACAAGCTAACTACATCTCGTCAGTGGTTTCACCTAATTTTATCTAGCCATAAATAGTCCTAGTCCTCTGAAGATCTGAGTCAAATATGAATTGTTCTGCAAGTGTTTCTTTTACAATCAAAATTCTTTACTAATCGAGAAGAGCAGCAGCACAGATTCATTGATGATACAGACTGTACAACAGCAGACTTATCCGTCACAAGAATAAATAAATTGGTAAATTTGGAAAGAAATCAAAGAAACGTCACCCACAAGTGCCTGATATTGATATCAGCGAATATTGGACGGAATGTTAGGACATTTCGGAAATCGTTCATCACGAGTTCTTCGGAAAAAAAATGCCCAATTTCTAACGGATCTAATTTGCACCAATAAACTTCGATCTGAACTGATTCGACGCATCAAAGATGAATGTCGAAATGCCTGCATCAACCTTCAAACCACCTAACAGCAATCAGCAATCGGCAATCTTCGCAATTCAAAACCATATATTATCCTTATAAAGCCGTATTCAACAATAATTAACAAGAAAAAGCATCTTAAACGAAAAAAAAACACTACAAAAAGTTAGATTTCAGCTATGATTAAAATGCAAACAGCGATAACAGCGTAAACATTGCCGTAACAAACCCTACAACCTAATCACCGAAAGTTCCCAATTGGAAAAAAGATCGCCAAAGCTTTACCATACAGTAGAGACGTTGAAAGACGAGCTTTTATAGACAACCTATGGTACGGAAAAGTCACAACAACGAAGTAAGTTAGGGACTAAATAAGCGATAATAACAATCCACTTCATCGATTTAGCATCAACTGTCAAAACACAGCACTTGAAACTGCGCACTGCTCACATTGTGATCAATAGAATCAAAACATGACATCGCACTCACAAGAAAAACGTGTAAGGAAAAAATAATTGATGAACACACGTAGAACGATTACACTCGATCCACGTGAAACCTACGTTTACTCAAAATGCAGTGCCACATGAGCCTACAGAATAGAAATTATTGCTGAACAAGAGAAAGTCACGGAATCAAAATTTATTCATATATAACAAAAAGTAAAGAAAATTCCCATTTACACTCAAAAACGAGATTAACATACTTATTACCTTAACACATCGTCGAAAACTATGCTATATTATTCTTAGGTGTCGATTTCGTTTTAGTTGCATCCGCTTT
Organism: Parelaphostrongylus tenuis; assembly: GCA_019055375.1. Lineage (NCBI taxonomy): Eukaryota > Metazoa > Nematoda > Chromadorea > Rhabditida > Metastrongylidae > Parelaphostrongylus > Parelaphostrongylus tenuis. The sequence continues at coordinate 348,365 of JAHQIW010000415.1, forward strand.
TTTTCGCCTCTCAAGATTATCCATGTTCGCTCGTAAAACTGACACATAAGCCAAATGAAACTTGTTGACTTCCTTCGACGATACCTGAAAAGACTGATTATGGCGCGAATTGTTCAAACAATATCACATCCTAAATCTAGGTGTCTAACAGCGATGTATAGAAAAGCTATAAACCCGGCATGGCTTGCTTGAAATATTTGTTGCGGTGTTTGATGTTTCCATGCTGAATTTAAGCTAAAATGCACTAATGAGGAGAAACATTATAGTTTTGGTAGTAAACCAACAAGGACATAGTAAACCTCATCCGATTTATAAGTAAGAAAGATGATTTGTTTTCAAAGATTCCAATGCATTGCTGATGAGGATCGGTGTAAATAGCTGCATGATCGAAGATGTACAAAATTCGACGTCGTTTAGGTGCCTTCATTTCACAGTTAGTCGAATAAAAAATCGGGACTCTGAAAAGTTTAGCGCATACGCCAACATCCATGCTATAGCCATTGTCTTAGATATTGATTATGAATAAAACCTATTCACCATTAGAATCCTTTCCGACTACGAAAAAGTTACAGTGCTGAAACATAGGTTACCGTAACGTCGAAATGTCAACCAAAGAGTGGAACATTCTAGATACGAAGTATAGTCAAAAGTTTTCACAGCCAAATCTCGAAAAAACTATTTTATCGACCTCTTACTATTTCTGTAAAAAAGGCTCTTGATAGAAAAGACATTCTCATTCGGAAGAAGCTGTTCACTGCCAAAGCTTACCAACAGTTTCCCATGATTAATTAGATAGAAATCTAATCGTCATTGCCTTAGAACCATCACCATGTTTTTAGAAGTACCATGAACCAATCAAAAGGCTTGATCAATGAACAGATCCACAACTCCGCACTCACTTCTTTATTTGGTGTCTTATATAGCCCTAAGTTATGACAAATAACATTTGGGTTGACACTTGAAACACATCAGAAACCGGACTGCGTAGCCCAGACCATCGATAACTGCCCTGAATTAAAGAACAAGAAAAATAGCATAGAGTGACTGTTGACGTTTTCTAAACGACCATAAACAAATCGCACCAATACGTTTGTATTGTAAACTACTAGGCTGTAAAGAAAGTTCTGCGGCGCTTCAATAAGCATAAGATAGTTCCATGCATATCATGGGCATAGTACAGAGTCTTATGTGATATCTTCCCACTCAACGGCTTGACATTATTCGCCTCTATTTTCAATTTGTGACAAGCCTCCACCATGCCCAGCGATACAATCGAAGTTCGCGTTTTATTGCATCGTTATTGGACAAAAGGGTCTTTCACAGCGAGGTGCAGTCGATAAAATCAACGAAGTTGAAGGGGAAGACATAACAAGCAAATTTTTGCTGGACGCTGGTCTCAAGGCTTCAGTACCGGAGATCTCTACCTCGAAGACAAACCTCGTTCAGGGCGTCGGAATCCAATCGTTCGACGAATTCGAAAAAGCATGCCAAAAGTTCCTTGATTTGGAGTCGAAAAAATGGTACTTCGACCAGATCCGAAGCATGGTGGACCGAAGGCAGAAAGTGTAGAAAACGATAACCTTTACTTTGAGGAATAGTTATTATTGTTCTTGTTTGGGATTCATGCATGAATTTCAATTTTCTACAGGTGCACCAGAACTGTCTTTCAAACTTAATAGCTATATTTCAAGCCGGAAAACGATCTATGCATCACGGAATGCTACTTGTAGATGTAACCATGACATAACCCTCTAACCAAACCGCACCTATTGTACCGTGCCGGAAGACTTCAAATCACAGTCAACTACTGTGATAACGGAGTAGCGTCTCATGGAAAAGCAGGCGCAGAGAAACAGACATGTATACAGAAATAACAGCGGTGCTGCATCTTGTGGGAAAGCAACAGCGCGACGCCGCCTGCCTATCAACGTTGGTCCTCAAGGGGATAAACAGATCACTACCTTATACCAACATTAGCTGAGAATAACGAAGGATGGAAATTGTGCTGGGACTAATAACACTTCCCGACAGTCGTTCAGGTACCCAAGAAGCTGAGAGGCATTTCATTTTTGATAAAGACATAAATATCTGTACATACACATATATGTACATTTACATCTAAAACATTCATCCTTTTTCACACAGCTTTTTTCCACTGTACGGGAACTCAGTACTACCATCATTCCATTCGTTTTTTCTTCTTCTGGAAAGTCGCAGAATACCGGTCCAGCGCCTCTCCTTGCTCCATGATAGCCTGGTTGTGGCATTTTAAAGGGCGTTCGTTGTTGACTGCCGAAGAGTGTTAGGGGTGGGGTTTGTCCCGAGTGGGACGCAACGAGCATCACAACCAGTCGGCGACGGCGCCCCGTTGATATACGTAATCGCTTATATACACATATATGAATATGCATGATGTATGTACACGTGCGGATGTATATGTACATATACATGTAGGTGTATTTATGTACATATATATATGTATATATATATATATATATATATATATATATATATATATAGATATATTATTCATATACTATATTACTGGCCATATATATTATAAACTATTATTATTATATGTTATTCTTACCTCATAACCTCACTCTCGGCGATGGACGTGGGAGTCTCCCAATGGAGAGTACCATAACGAAATAGACCACATCTTAATAAATCGAAGGTTTTGCCTGACCGATATCGCTGTTGCTCCCAAGTTCTACACGGGATCAGACCATCGCCTCTTTCGCGGAGAAGAGAGAAAGCCGCTGAATTCAAACAACGAAGTCCCAAAGCTACCATAAACTGGGGTGTATTCAAATCATTAATCGGCTCTTGGGAAGATACCGTTGTCGACAACATCGACGAAAGCCGAGATTTATAAAGTCACGAAGAGACGCTTGTCTCCACAGACACTCGAGCTGATACATCAACGTGGGATCGCACGAGCTACTGGCAATCGAAACCTTACGTCCGAACTTTCGAAACGCTGCAGAGAAGAGATAAAAGAAGACCTCAAAGAGAGACGAGCAGCAGTTATGACAGAAGCTGCAGAAGCTAGGAAGAGCATCAGCAAAGCCTAGCGAGGCTTCGCCAACTATAAGACCAAGTTGCACTCCGATACCCTGACGGGACACTTACAGCTTCGGGACGGGCTATGGAGAAAATCATCCACTAATACTACTCGGATCTCTTCGCTAGCCATGTCCGTCATATAAATTGAAAGTGGATGAATATGTCGTTCACTTCTCCCTTCCAAAATCCGACATGCCATATCGTCGGTGAAGAACAGAAAAACACCCGGACCAGACAGGACTAGACCCGAATACCTGAAGAACCTGCCGCCAGTTCTCATCAACACCTTGGCCCGGCTCTTCCTCGCTATCTGCCAGAATGCAAGGTCCCCATTCAATGAAAAACCAGCAAGACCGTATTGTCGTTCAAAAAGGGAGACTTTCACGACATAGGCAATGATCGCCCAATCTGCTTGATGTCCACTGTCTACAAACTCTTTAGTCGAGTCATCCTAAACAGGATTGACAGAACATTGGACGAAGGACAGCCATGCGAACAAGTAGGGTTACGAAAAGGATTTAGTACCATAGATCACATCCACACGATTACAAGACTCATCGAAGTTTCACGAGAGTACAAACAACCACCCTGTCTCACTTTCATCGATCTGAAGAAAGCCTTTGATTCGTGTAAACGGATGCGGTTACAGAGGCTCTGAATAACCAGGGCGTCACTACTTGGCACACAATGGTTCATCGTGAGCGTTATAAAGATATCAAGATCAAAATATCTCCATTCTACAACAATATCACCATTAACGGAAGAAAGGTTCGATAAGGCGATACAATTACGCCAAAACTATTCACTGCCACCCTACAATCGTCATGCGAACATTAGAATGGGACGAAATGGGAGTGAGAATTGACGGTCGACAATTAAACCATCTTCGCTTTGCTGACGATATCGTTCTCATAACACCAAACATCAGCCAAGAGAAACGAATGTTGACCGATTTTGATAACGCCTATGGAAAAATTAGTCTTCAACTGAATCTAAAGAAAACAATGTTCAGGAAGAACGGATGGGTTTCTAGTGCCCCATTCACGCTCAACGGGACGACAATCTCCGAATGCTCCAGTTACGTCTATCTAGGTCGTGAAATCAGCATGATGAGCAACCCAGCTCCAGAGTCGAGCAGGAGGGAACGAGAGGCGTGGGAAACGTTCAAGAACATCGAAGATGCAGTGAAGAGGACAAAGAACATCCGACTCCGTGCCCACCTTTTCGAATCGACAATTATCCCTGCCCTAACGTATGCAGCAGAAACCTGGTCGCTACGTAAGCAGGATGAGAGATCACTTGGCGTTATCGAAGGCGCAGTCGAAAGGTCGATGATAGGAGTATCTCGTATCTCGCAAATGAGAGAAAGCATCCGAAGTTCCGACCTACGTCAACGATCGAAAATCAGAGACGCCGTTCTACACGCCAGATATCGAAAATACGGTGGGCCGGACACGTGATGCGCTTCAACGACAACCGATGGAGGAGAGCCGTTACCGACTGAATTCCTTGTGACATCAGGCGCTCCACAGGAAGACCAACGACCCGTTGGTCCGATTTCTTCACGGAAGCTATAGAAGAAAGATATTATGCTCAGCGAATCCCTAGAGCGAAGAAGACCCACTGGGCTACTCTTGCACGCGATGGGAAAAATGGAAGTGTTGCTGGTACCCGCTCGAGTTAGTCGCCGATCAACGGGACGACAGGTGATACAGGTGATTATACATACATTATATGTGAATATACATACATTCACGGACCTCCCTCTTTGAGGGATCCCGCCCGGTTAGTCGCGAGGGCACGTGGCGCGTCCCCAGGTGGTGGATAGGGGAATAAAACGCGAACCAAAAGCGACCGTGTGCTTCCCAGAGACGCAGGTGGATTCAGGGGACGAGCTCCCTGCTTCTGCAGCGCCGACTTAACAAAAACTCTATTTCTACGAGTCAAGTCGGCCAAAAGCCTGCAATCAAGCGGCTGGAAAGCACATGGGAGGCGGTTAGGAGTCGCCTCCAACAAATAAGCTCCTCCCGCTCCTCCGAGAGAGACTGGCAAGCTACTCGTGAGTACCCAGCCCCCACGTTTAGAGCCTGGCAAGCTACACGTTGGGTATCAAAATGCCAAAAACAGTAACAAACATGGGCCTCATTCCCCTGACCCCGAAAGAGCCCCTGGTACGGCAGCGCCAGATAGGACGAGTACGGAGAGGCTGCTAAAATCTCGGGCCGAACTAGGCTGCCAAGATCAAAACGGACTAAAATGACGATCTGTACCTACAACGCAAGAACCCTTGCTCATCAATCCGCTGTAGAAGATCTGTTGATTCAAGCAAGAAGAATAAGGTACGACGTCATTGGCCTGGCTGAGACGAGAAGGCGCCATCCTTTTCACGCTGCAAAAAAAGGGGGGGGGGGGGGGGGCCGGGGGCCACAATGTGTTTTTCAAATGCACAGATCGAGTACTGTGTCAGTCATCCAAAAATTGTAATCAGGTATCAGCTGGGAGCCAAAAGGGCAATTAGGAACGTGTTTCCCCCCCCTAGTGCGTTGGTTTGCTTATTGTTGCATTCTCAAGGGGTGATGTAGACTAGGGCAAGTATTGTTTCCGTCTCTTGGAGAAGGCTGTATAATGAGGCTAATGAAGATCCTGCATTGGATTGCACAAAATCATAACTCATGCAAGGCTCATACGAATCCGGAAATACTTCTATCAAGTGGGAGTAACTTCTTTCAATTAGCGAACTGAACTGGACTGCCGGAACGACTGATCTTCCGGGACCACTCGTTAACGTTCGCTCTCTGGTGGATTGTCAATCCAGGAGGCGATCGGATCTCGCCCTCACCTCGGAATGTCTTGCAGGCAACCTGAGCTGCACGAACATCGGCAAAATCTCGTGCACCATTTACATCTTGGCAGATTTACTACGAACGGCAAACAAACCTTGCAGGAAGTTGGGTGGTCGGATGGACACGGTGCAATTTGTAGTGGTAAATGTGAGCAGCAGTTATGCAAGATTTCTTCGACGTTGACATTGCCGTAAGGGCTATTGGTAAACATCGTGATGATCTATAAGAACGCTGCATTCGGTGCTAGAAACATGGCGCTTTTTAAGATGAGTCTTCAAAATCTCGACTCTCAATTACCTACCTCGCGCTTACAAGTCGTTTTGGCGCACCAATAGGGCAATGACCGCCGAGAATTTTTCGAGGAAACTCCTATACATATGGCAATGATTGGTGTAGGGTCTGATTCTCGAACTCGTCGACGACCTTATTCTAAGACGGTCGTTTCCCACGTGTACATAAAAGCAGCGGAGGTCCACCACTGAATGGGCTGACAACAAGGCTCACCTTGTCTACACAACTGCAAATAGGATCAGGCGTCAGGCACCACTAGCTCATGAATCAATTACGTGCATGTTGGAAGTAGTTTATGACAAAATATACGCTATCCGAATATCGCGATAACGGTGCGCACTGTTGCTACAGAGATATATCTATCTAATACCCTAGATATGATTCTGATACTAGTAGAATTATGCTCTACGGGAGTCAAATTAAAGAGCTCCTCCATAAAATTCTTTTTTTTTGGCCCCAACGGTAACCTATCCCGCATGCGAGGGGGGCCCGTGTGAACTTGGTCGTAGAGTACGGCTCCCTTTGACTACATGGCGGCCCGGAACAGGCATTTTCGTACGAGTCGCAGACATACACTCGCGCAGTAGGGTTTGCTATAGAAACCACTACTGGATCTGGGCCCATCCCTGTCGCGATCTCCTGTCACTCAGTCGACTCGCTGAGCAGCGGCCGGACTGATTGACGAACAAGGCTCGTGTTCGTTCGACGGTTGCTACATTCAAGTTGCGTATATGTTTGAGTAAGCGACTAAATTTGTGGGAGGAATCCTTTGCGGTGAAGGATGGTACAAAGATTTCAAATTATTGTGACTTAGTAGGGGTTGGCAAGAGAATCAGTGAAATAAATCCATTAGAGGCTTATTTAGATGAAAGGATTAATGTAATGGGTAAGAATCAAAACATAAAAACAGATGCTAAATTTGTAGAAAAAAGTAGTGCATAACTCCCGCATCTGTTGTAGCGGCATACTAAACATTGCATTATTGAATTAGGCAAATAACCGGGCGCTAGAGGAATATGTGAGTATGAAATTATTTAGAAGCGGGAGAAAATTGAAGTTAGAATGAATGAACATACGATTGAAAAGTTGCACACTAGGGGGGCAGAAAGAGGAAATACTTTATCCTTCGTTTACCAAGACATGCATATACGGGGACTTTTTCTACGAATTTTCATTCTCAACAAGTGGCCTTCTAAATTTCCTCAAGCGAACGCAAGTAACGACTGAGAATCACACTCAGCAGGCTCTGAGGGCGTCAGGAGCTTCGAAGTTATGAACTGATACTATGGCAGACAGGAATGCAATGGATGAAGGGTCGTGAATTGAGCGGCTGTCTTGCGTAGCGTCATGAGAGAGCGTCCAGTCAGACTGACTGGGGTGGACAGGGTTAAGGGGTGTCTTCCGTCACCAACTCGCAATTATTAGCGTCCTTATCAGCCAGAACGCCGCCGAATCACGTTCAGGGGTTGTTCGAGCGGCCGGCTCGCATTACTTGTTTGAAGGATACGCAACTACATGGATGTGTCAAAAATGACAGGAAGGGGCGATTTGCATTGCTTATCGGGGCAAAATTGTTAGCCAGTACTCGTATTGGTTCAAAATGTCACTTGTCTGCATCTTCAATCTGGTCTTAGTAAAACTTCAGACAGGTAGTTCGGGATATCATAGGAAAACATGGTTTTTCCGCCCCTTGCTAAAAGTTAGATATAGTAATGTATGATAGGTGATAGATTTCGAAATTAAAAATAAAGGGATTTAACCGTGAGTGGTGGGGACCGTCATGTGTATGAAAGTTTATATACGTAATGCAGTGTTGCGATTTTTATTCATCTTTTTAATCTTCTGTCTATCTTCTTGAATCATGAAGAGAGGATACTATTTCGAAACACAATCTTAAGGATGGGCTTGAGACTATAAGCATTTTTGGTATGGTCTTTCAAATCCAATATTGTTTCAACTTATTAGTGAATATTTCTATCGGAGGGCTATATATAGAGATTTTATGGCGGAGGTCTTCGAATAGCAAGTGTATTGTGAAATGGTGCTTGTGCTAGTTAATTTGGCTGTTGTTACATAAAACCGTAAGAGGCCATTAACTGAAAAACGCACTCTAGGACAGTCAAATATGGCCAAGTGATCTGTTCCTCGTTTCGTTAGAATTGGATACATGAACTCGGTCAACGGGAGCAACTATTATGTTGTAAGGGTTATGAGCGCGTAGGCATGTGGCTAGGATGATTAGGCTTGGCTATGTATGTACGGAAGAGCGTATGTACACGACGGCCCGAACTATGCTTTTAGGCCATAGCAGGTCTTTCAAAAAACGCTTCAAAAGTTACCCCCACATCTTGCATCATAAGACGCATATGATGGTGAGATGGGTTACAAGCGAGGTCTCAATACCAGGGAGTCTATTGAGATAAGTTTTGCTTATTTACTAGGACTTTTATTATTTTTCTCTTAGAGTTGATTTATTTATTTAATGTGCCTGCAGCTTCAACCGGTACAGATTCCATCATCACCAGAATGTTGTGGCTCCTTTTAGATGCATGTCTTCGGGGTGGAATGGGTTGGACTGCTGATAAGCATGTCGATAGAGTTAAGGCAACATAGGATGCGAGAACTAATTGGGACGTTTCAGGTTCAAAATAAAAGACCGATGCTGAAGAATCAAGGTTTGAGACTATGCTAGAATCTTCGGGGTTTAATACAGATATTTCGTTATAGACGGGGTACAC